>PVLD010020174.1:0-34532 GCA_004027595.1 Dinomys branickii
ATTTGCCATTTGTATTTCTTTGTCTGAGAATTGTGTATTCATCTCAGATGCCCATTTCTGGACTGGGTCTTTGAATTTGGACAGATACATGTTTTTTAATTCTTTGTATGTTCTAGATAGAAGACCTTTGTCTGAAGGACAGCCAGCTAGGATTTTTTCCCAATTTGTGGGTTTTCTTTTTACTTTGCTGGTGATTTCTCTGTGACCTCTTGTTTGTAAACCATTTTTTTTGGATGGTACTAGGGATGGAACCCAGGGCCTTAGGTGTGCTAGGCAGATGCTCTACTATTAAGCTGCCCCTTCAGCCCCTCCCTTAAACATTTTTGCCTACCATTTGCTTGAAGTTACCACTAGCTCTGATATTCTTCCTTTGTGTGAGTGTGCATGCATGTGTGTATAATAGAAATGCATTTATTTTTCTCCTTGAGTTCAGGTATGAAGGAAAGTTGAGAAATGAAGAGAGAGCCTGAGTAAGATTTGTATCTCAAGGTTGAAACTTGCCGTATCAAAAACATTGGTTGGGCATAACCCTATGAAACCTGTGGATCTCATATGATTGGATTAACGATGAGCCCTGACTATTTCTGTTGAGAACAGCCTTGGAACATTTGCTTCACGGGTTGTTTAACTAAAACACAGATCTGTTTACCTTTGCTTGCCTTAGGGAGTAACCTAAGCTTATGTGGGCTGGGTCAGTTTACCAGTGTAGGTACATTATTGTTATTTTTGGTCTTACGCTTCTTAATACATGTTTGTTAGGGCCAGAGGAACCCTTGGGTTTCCTCTGCGGAGGTTGAGGGACTTTGGCAAAGATTAACAAGTTAATTACTCATGACAAGTCTGCATATTCAGTTTATTCCTTTAGGTATTCTGTACTTAGCTAGTGTCGACTAGTGTCCTCTGTAGACAGCTTTAATGACCAAGGCTCAGTATAGTTTTTATTTTTGTTTTGGTGCTAGGAATTAAGTCCAGGAGCGCATACATGCTAGGCAAGTGCTTTCCCACCAACCTATACCCTCACCCACAGTTTTTATTTTTCTTCCTTATTTTTTATTGTGGTGAAATACATATAAAGTAAAATTTACTGTCTTAACTATTTTAAAGTGTGCAGGTTAGTGGTTTAAGTACATTCATATTGTGGTGCAACATTACTACTGCCCCTCTCTAGAACTCTTTTCATCTTGGAGAACTAAAACTCCGTGCCCATTAATTACTTACCTGCCCATTCTATCTTCCTGCAGACACTGTTAACTACCATTTGACATTCTGCCTATAGTTTTGGCTACTCTAGGTACCTCAAGTGGACTCACACACAGTTAAGTCTTTTTGTCACTGTCTTATTCCACTTGGCATAAAGCCTTTGGAGTTCATGTACACAGTAGCCTGTGTCAGTGTCCTTCCTTGAGGCCAAGTGACAGTCCCATTGTGTGTATAGACCATGTTTTCTTATTCATTTACCCTGTGATGGGCACTTTGATTGCTTCTACATTTTGGGTATTGTGAATAATGCTGCTGTCCATTCCAAATTAAGGAACCTGTTTCCCAGGTACTCAAGAGTAACTCTCAGGTAGTGGGGTAACTGTTGAGTAAAGTATCATTTCTGATAATGCATAAGTGAAGGGCAAGCCAATCATGTTTCCTTCTGTTTTCTGCTGAAAGCCTTATGACTAAAGTGAAATGCAAAGGCGCAGTCCTGTCATGCCACCCGTGTTCTCCTGTGCTGTGAAATGCCTGAGCTGGCTTTGGTGACCTGAGTGCCTGTCTTCACAGACAGTGTTCCGTGGAGGACAGGCTCTCAGTGGGTGTTGAACAGTGATACCTTTCAGACTGTACTACATTCTCACATCATGGCCCCTTTCTTGTTGTCTTGGTCTTTGCAGCTATGGAAGTCTGATGATTTTGGCCAGACCTGGATCATGATTCAGGAGCATGTGAAGTCCTTTTCTTGGTAAGTTGTGTTGTCTCGGAGATCTTGATTGATGTCAGCCCCTCTCTCCCATCCTAGCTCTTTTGTGGTAGAAAGATCTTTAGTCTTAACCTGAAATATGTGGCATTTGCTCAGAAAATAAATTTTCCAGGCCTGAGAATTAGAGCCGCAAGTGTAACGCACTTGCTAGTAGCAATGAGAAAGATTATTTATAAGAGGAGTTATAGGGCTTTTGCATTTTCCCCTCCGTCAGGGAACCCAGGGGAATCTTGGCTCTGATATGTAATAGAGTTATTAAAGACCTTTAGTTTTAGAGCATCATAATGGGGGTTTCTCTACATAAAACTCAGGCATTTATTCATTCATAACTTTTTTTCAGTGCCTTCTGTTAAGTATAAAATCTCCAACATACTTTAGGGTATAAGAAGTTGAATAATTTATGGATATAGTTATTAAGGAAATGCAGTTTAGAGGTAAGGAAAGACATTCCATGTTCACAACACACTCTGTGCAACAAGCACAGCACCAACAGACAAGATGGGAGGCCAGAGGAGGGACTCTGTCTTCCTGATGGGGTGTTCCAGAACAGCAGGTAAGAGGTAGCATGTGTAGGTGGGGAGTAGAAGTTCCAGACAGGGATGCCCTTTAGCAAGGGAGGTTGGTATTAGAACCTGCAGTGCTTGAAAAAAGATCTTGAACCAAATTCTAAAAATAGTGGGAAGCCATTGCAGGTTTTTTGTGGAGGCGTGAAGAAGTACAGCTGTTCCTAGTCACAGTTGCTTCTGACCTTGCGCCATGACAGTGGCACTGTGTATGAGCTTGAGCACATGTGTTTGCGTGTGTACAGGACATGTTTGGTGCAGATTTCTAGGAGTGAGATGGAGGTTACTGGACTATCTAACTGCTCAGGAACCCATTCACATGTGAAAACTAATAGACACCACAGATTTGATACTGCCCAAGCTGACTTTTGATCCTGATGTTCCAAACCAGTTCCCTGCATTACCTTCCCTGGTTCAGTTTCTGGTTGATTGGACCAAGAATTTTTTGAGTTATACTTGATGTTACATTTGCTTACTGCTTCACACTCAGTGTATGAGGAGATCTGTCAGCTCCACCTCTGGTGTGCACCCACAATTCCCCACTCACTCCTGCTTTCCTTGTGTTGCTCACTAGTTTCCTAAGTGGTCTTTCTGCTTTCACGCTCATCCTTCTGCAATCAGTTCTCAGGACTCAGACAGATCATTCCTATTAAGAATAGGCCAGGGCTTATTTTTGTTCTCTTTAGAGCCTTTCAAAGCATCTTTGTGTTTCTTAGATGAACTGTCAGGTATCCTTTTCGACAGGAGCCCGGGCCTTGCACTTGCTGTTTTCTGTACCTGGATTGCTTTTATCAGTATAATGTACTGCTTGTTCCCTTGGCTCATTAAATCTTGCTCACATAGCTCCTCTTAAATGTGACCTACCCAAAGGATTGTACTGATTTGTTTACTTAAAATAAGTTGTATAGTGTACATTTAAACTATACAGCATGATATTACAAAATTCTATATGTCATTAATAATGTTAGTATAATGAAACAAATAAACATGTCTGTCATTTCACCTAATTACACCTATGGTTTATGTGATAAGGGTAGCTTATAGTCTACACATTTAGCAAAAATCCCAAATACAATACACTATTATTTAGCATAGACCTCATGTTGTACATTAGTAGCAGGACTAGGCATAGTCACTCTGCATACCTGATAATTTATATCCTTTAATCTATACCTCCTGTCTCTCCCATGTCCACCCTGGTTTATTTTTTATTTCTGTATATTTGGTTTTTTTGTTTTACATGTATCTGAGAACAGACCATGTTTTTCTTTGTATGTCTGGCTTGTTTCCTTAGCATAATGTCTTCTAGGTCTATATGTGTTGTTGCAAATGTCTTCTCTTTTTAAAGGGTTGAATACTATTTCATTACATCTATATACCGGGATTTCTTTGTCCATTTTTTTGTTGATGGGCATAACGGTTGTTTTCATATCTTGTCCATCGTGAATAACACTGCAGTAATCGTGGGTAAGCAGACATCTTTAGAAGGGGGTGGTTTTTGTTTTTTTGCTTTTTGTGTCTTTTTGAGACAGGGTCTCGTTATGTGGTTCAGGCTGGCCTTGAGCTCACTTTGTAGCTCAGGCTGGTCTCAAACTCACAACTATCCTCTTGCCTCGGCCTCCCAAGTGCTGGGAATACAGGTGTGTGCCATAGAAGGTGGTGGTTTTATTTCCTTTAGGGTATATATCCAGAAGATAGATATTTGTTCAATTTTTAACTTTCATTGGATCCTTCTTACTGTTTTCCATAACTACTGCACGTCAGTCTGCATTTCCATTGGGTGCTAGAGCTCCCTTTGCTCTATACCGTTACCTACACTCTACTATATCTTGTCTTTTTGACAATAGCTATTCTAATGCGAGTGAAGTGATAACTCACGTAGTTCAACTAACATTACTGAGGATCCTATTTGGAAGTGCAACTATTATTCTATTATTTACAGTGTATTGTGTGGTCTATTTTTTGTACAGTCCTTTATTACATTGTGATATACATTTATTATGCACATTAGTTGACTTTCTTCAGGAGATGAAAGCCTTCCAAGGTCATGGACTTGTGTTGTGTCTGCACAGATTTGTCCGTAGTGAAACTGTAACTTTGGCAGACATTGTAAAATTTTCTATGGAAAGTATCAGATTGGCACTTAAGCATGTTGTCTTTCTCTATAGCTATTAGGTAAGAAATAGTGTCTCATTATAGATTTAATTAGCATTTTTCTCCTTGGGAATGATTTTAAACATCTTTCACCCTGCTTAAGGGTCACCTTTTTGACAAACCTGTTCATGTTCTTTTCACTATTTAAATCTGATTTTCAGTCTTTTTATTGTTGATTTCCAGGAGCTCTCTGTATATTTGAGACTAGCACTTTTGGCTGTGATGTGAGACAGGCTCTGTGTGTGTGTGTGTGTGTGTGTGTGTGTGTATTTGTATTTGTCAGGTTTTCATTTGCCTTTTGACCTCTACATGTAGAATTAGTCCATATTAACTATAATGATTCAAAAAGATGTAGATATTGTCTGTGCCTCTTTAGCACTGTGTTTGAAGCTGGATGAGCCAGGTTGGTGTTACTTCCCTAGCAGTTGAAGACGTTTAAGTACACGGGAAAAGGGGGAGCTCCGCAGCGTCTTCTAACTCCCATGCACGTCCTTTGTAACAGAGGGTGGCTGCTTCTGACCTTTTTGTCATTTTCTTTGAGCAGATGTTTTGGGGTCCTAACAAACCTATAAGTATAATGTCATCTAAGGACAACTTCTACCAAGGAACACCATTATAAACTTATTTTGCTTTATTTGCCTTTGAAGGACAGGTTGATCTTTTATTACTTTAAGGAACTATATATTAAGCTGGCAAACCCGCAGGACTACTATGTAGAGGAAATTCGAATTTAGGAATTTGTTTATTTTACCTTCTGAAGACATGGAAGGTGTCTGAGGAGAAGGGATTGTTCTATTTTATATTAAGTAGTTATTTGTCTTATATTGGGATTTCAGGTTATTGGGGGGATTTTTCCTGTAGGCTTCCCCATAGTAAGTGAGAGTATAATCTGATCTCTTTGAGAGCAATAACACATGTTTGTTCAACCAGTAATTTTTGTTGTCCAGAGCTGGAGATTGGCAAGACAAGACAGTGGAAGACAGATGGGGGAGGGACTCACAGATGCGCTGTACGGCATCCCTGAGGGGTTGGAGGTGAGGCAGGTGAGCACCAGTGATTGCACTCAGAGGAAGAACAAGGATGGGAACTTCCAAATCAAGGGCAAAGAGAACAGGAAGTGAGCCTGTTCTGTGCGCCTAAACAGTTAGAAGGCTAGGTGATGGCACGAAAGAACCTGTATGTGGAGCCGCTCAGGAGGTCCAGATGTGGATTATGGAGGAGAAGGAGGCTAAGAGTCACTTCCAGTTCTTTCTGTCTCTGTGTTGACTTCCTCTTTTGGCCGGAAAGGAATAACAAGGGATGAGCTCATCTCAAAATATCTCAAGAAAGATTCCTTCCTCTCTGCCTTTAAAAAAAATACCCAGAAGCCTCAATTTAATTTGCATACCCTCTAGGCTAAAGGAAGTACTTTAATCAGTACTTCTAATTGTGGAAAAGAAGGGAACATGCCACCACTCACCCACACACCGATCAGATCATCTGGTAATTGAGGATAGATCTCTCCCACATCAGGGCCCAGGCTGCTGCTTCTCCGCTGCCCTGCTCAGACTCCAGATGGCAGGGCAAAAGTCAAGCCTTCCACTGTTATAAAGAGATTTTCTATTTCTCGCCCTCCTTCCTTCCTCTCTCCTTTTTCATTTTTGGCTGGTGAATATGCTCTTGACAGTCTCACAGTGTATCTTATCTTGAAAGGAGTTAGAGATGATCACCTGCATTATTCTGAGCATTGTTGTATGTGCTGAACTTGGTAAAGGCAGTGACAGAAGTGAGGCCTCTTTCTTGCCCCGAGTCACCCCTCTGCATGCTCACTGTGAATCTTTCTTTCCTGACTTCCCAATTATTTTTCCCATATGCTGACTGGTCTGTCCAACCTTGGTATTCTTGTGTCAGGAAACCCCGGGCAGATCTGTCATCCTTCTAGCTGCTGGCTGGGCCTTTTTTGGGGACCTACTAGTTCACAGCTTTTTCTTCAAGATAGTATGGTCATATCATTCTAAAGTTGCACTTTGGTTAGCATCTGTAATTGTGGTCCATGCATCCAGTATAGGTGTGTCGATTCAACTAGGGATACAGTAAGGAAACAAGAAATAAAAGACAGCCTCTGACTAGGCAGCTCAAACAAATACATGTAAGAAACACTACTGTATAAAATAACTATACATAGTCCAAAATTCACCCAACCTAAGTGGTTTTATGTTTTTGTGAGAATTAAAGCTTACAAAATTCTTGAGCTTGAATGGTACACAGATGTTTTGCTGGTGCTGGGAGAGGGGAGGGAACATTGAGGGATAGCTTCCTGAATGATGGGGACTTGATCTTGACTTCAGAGGAGAGTAGAACTTAGGGGAGAGTGTCAGTGTGTGCACCTCACACAGGGATGTTGTTTTTGCAAAACCTCAGAGGGAGAAATCTGCCTTCACTTTCTGAAGGATGTTAAGGACATTGGGGTGTGAGAAAGAGTTTGTGAAGGCACCTCACGGGAGTCAAATGCACTGACTGGACTCCAGATGGCATGGATCAGTGATGTTAGCCAGGGACTAACAGGGCAGGATAAGTAGGACAGACTCACCTCAGAGGTTCCTAGTGTGGCTTCTTTTAGTGCTGTACTTCTGAGGATGGAGTACCTTGGGCAAACTTTCCTTCACTCTCCTGAGGTTCATAACTTGAGGCTAGAAGCTTGCTGATGGCCTTGAGTCCATTGTTTCTTTATTCAGAAACACTCTACCTTGTGCTTTTCCTACTTTTTTATTTTCTGAAGCAGGGCCAGAGCTCACCTTGAGCTAAAGCCAGGGTGCAATGTACAATGCTATAAATGGTAGTTCCTCTCCCTCTGTGCTGAGCCCAGGAGTCACCAAAGGGTTGTGTGTCAGGGACAGAGAACATCATTTCTAGCTTGCACCATGGTGGTTGTAAATTTTAGTTGATTGTACTTATGGCACAACCTCCATGCTTCTGATGATTAAATATGGAAATGATAACATTTTCTTTTATTCCAGGGGAATTGATCCTTATGACAAACCGAACACGATCTATATTGAACGGCATGAACCATCTGGCTACTCCACTGTTTTCAGAAGTACAGACTTCTTCCAGTCCCGGGAAAACCAGGAAGTCATTCTTGAGGAAGTGAGAGATTTTCAGCTTCGGGACAAGTACATGTTTGCTACAAAGGTGGTGGTAAGTAGAACACACAAAAGGATGCACTAAACTGCTTGAGAATCTCCTTCATGAGGTTTGATATTTTGTGGCAGAACTTGATTCACTTGATTCTGGGCATGAGTGAACATTTCCAAAGGGCTTGGTAGGTGCTGGAGTTTGGAGGAGTGGAGAAACCTTGGACAAGCGCCCAGAGTGTCTCCTGGTACCCAAGCCTCCTTGACTCCACAGAAACAGCTTGAGGGTATAGCTCAGTAGTAGAGTTCTTGCTTAGCATACACGAGGCCTTGGGTTCTATCCCCAGCACTAACAAAACGAACAAACAAAAACCAGAGAGGAGAATTGGCACTGTTTTTTTTTTTATCCTACCAGCTGATTTTCTTTAAAATTAGCCTGATTTCTTTGAGATTTTTGGACACATTAATTTACATGGCTAATAGGATGTGTAGTCATTGGCTAGTGTGAGTTAATGCTCTGAGAAAAGCTGTAATTAAGCTTCCAGCTGTCAGTAAGTAGCTTACCTCTTAGCCTTAGGGAAAAATTTCCCCTTGATTTGATGTGTTGGAGCCAGATGCCGAAATGGAGGGCTTTGTTCATTTAAAACCAGAGTTGATTACTTAACAGGAGTTGCTGTGCAACCGTACTGAGTTCAGCTCTTATTGCCCTGGTATAAAGGAAGGAAAGCAGCATCTACCAAGAGGATGTTGGATCTGTGTTCTTGGGGCTACAGGTGATGGCCATTTCCTCGACTCAGGCTCTGTTAAAGGCCTCTGGTAATCTTAGGGATTGAAATTAGATATAATGCTGCCCTGCAGGTGTGGAGTTAAGGTTTGTGCTACTGTACTCAGCTCTTACGTTTGCCTTTCTTTCTGTAATTGGTAGCCGGCTAAGAAAAGTAGCCTGGTAGGATGTGAGGGTCGAGAGAGGACCTCTCCAGCAAGGAAAGCATAGAAGGTCAGAATGAGAAGAGAGGAGTGGCTAGAGGCATTCCCCAGGATGTAGACTGCAAAATGTTCTTTCAAACCATTAAACTGCAGCAATTTTTCTTCTGTCAGGTGTTTGCACTGACTCTCAGACATTGGATCACTCCCTGTCTCACCTGGCTGTCTTCATCTTACACTCATACACCTACACACAGACACACAACACACACAGGAGAGCCCAAGAACACAAGCATGCTGGGATTGCCTTGGGCAGGATGGAGTGAGGAGGTCACACAGGCAGAAATCAAGCCCAAGCACTGGTACCCTTATCACCTTGTGTTGGACAATCCTGAATTTCAGTGTAGCTTTGAAACCTTGTGTCCAGTTCTCCCTGGTCACAGGCCTTTTCTATTTGAGTTTCTTGGACTGAAGTCACTGTATGGTTTTAGCTTCTCAATTCTAAAACATGGCAGCTGACTTCCTGGTTTGCCGTCCTTTTTGGCCTTAGTTGGGGCCAGGTAGGTGTCTGCTGCACATATGTGCTACCCTATTATTCCCAGATCTCGCACTCATGGGTTTAAATTATATTCCTTTTGGAGATTTCTGCGTCCTCCATTCCAATCTAACAGCTTCTTAGAGTCCTGCAGTGAATTTTTATTACTCCTTTATTTCTGATAAGATGAGGGGGCATACCTGTTTTGATCATCGCTGATAGTACCCAAGGTTTTACACAATACTTGTTGCATAGCAGGTGTGCAGTAGAGTGGAATGCATGCCATCTTTTTAAAAAACTGATTTAAAAAGCATATACTGGTAGATTTTTTTTAATTTGGTGAGGCGATATTATATCACTGGTACTTTATGGTCAACTGTCAACTGTCTATATGTCAACTCTATTTATTTATCTGCTATTGATAGGAAAGTTGGAGTTATGTATTGGCTTTTCCCACCCGCACATGGACAGACTTCCTGGTTCCAAGATCAGTGGTTCCAAATTTAATGTGGTGGGCTACCAACTGAATATGTTTCTCAATGGTCTTAGTAGCATCAGTATTATGCAGGGATAGTTGTTACAAATGCAGTTTGCAGGGCCCAAATGCACTCTAAACATCCTTAGGGTGCCTTAGGGGAACCAGCAAAGTTTGGAAAACTTCTCTGAAGGCTTTATCCAATAGTCAGTGATACAATCAGAAGAACTTCTCAAAGGATGAACGATGAGGGAAGAAACACAACTGGCAGAGGGTGGTAAAGCAGCATTTTTCTTCTTTTTACTATATGACATTATTAAACCACAAAGATAGACAGAATTGATTTTGATTGGTTAACCCTTCCAGTAGGAGTGTTGAAGTCTCCAAGTGCAGCTGTTAATCAGATCTACTTAGCTTTAAGGCTGCCCTGGCTTGCGGAATTCCAGTTAGCTTGAATGTTAGATGGATTCAAATAAAATTTAGAAAGTCAAGGAACCGATCTGAAAATCACAGGTAGTTGGTTTTAGGTGATTAACTCTTTTGCTTCTTTGTGATGCTGCAAATGATTTTAATCTTTTATAAGCTACCTTTTTAGTTCATGTGATGTCAGCAAGGAGGATGCTAGACTGGAGCTGGTGCCCAGGTCTTTAAAACTTCATGGTGCTCTGTTAGGCTGACTCTGACTTTATATGTCATTCCATTTGATATACTTTGGTTTTCTTATCCCAAATTTAATTTTTAGTCTTTGTTTTTTGACATGAAGTTCACTTATTTGTCTTAATAGATGATATCAAAATGGTAGGGCCATTAAAGAAGCAGTGAAGTCCGTCTATGATTTGTTAATGTGCTAATTCTATACTACTGTTAATTTTTTTTCTGGCAAATAACAACACTTGCCCAGAAGTTTAAGCTTAGTGTGGATTAGTTACTACTTTCAACCTCCACATCAGCTAATGGTACAAGCCATGCTCAGGCATTTCTTGAACAAATGTGCATCAGTAAGCAAGTCTCTTCTGTGTCCTTATAGAGGAAGTTGTGCCCCACACATTGCAGAATACAGAAATCGTGTTCTAGAATAAGCATTGGCAAACATTGGGCCACCTCCTGCTTTTGCTTATGTGTGATCTCCGGCTGCTTTCATACCGCAGTGGGAGAACGAAATAGCTGCAAAGAAGCAGTGTAGCCACTAAGCATAAAGTATCTACTATCTGCACCTTTACACATAAAGTTTGCTGACCTCTATTGTCTGTTACCCTTTCAGCTGGCATCAGAGAACCAGAACTGTGCGGTTTTGCCAATCTGAGGCATGATACTAAACAGGTCAGGTAACAGGCCTCCCTAGATGGTTACACTCTACTAACTTCAGGGTCGAGTCTTTAGAATATTAAGGCCATTACCATATCTTGAATGCCACTGATCTCCTTTGCAAGGACCCGTTTGTGTGTTCATGATTCTGACCAATCAACCACTAATTTCACTACTGAAAACTCATTTCTAAATCTTTATTGTGCTAACTTAAAGTCTCTAATGTTGCTCAGAGATAACAGAAGAGCTCATTGATTCCTCAGGGCTGTGGGGTTCTAGGTGAGAAGTTTGTTGGCCAACTAGGGTATGAATGTTAGGATAACTGACCAAAACCAAACTATTGACAAATTATTTTCACTGTGATATTACTTAAGTGTATGCAAACGTAGAGGCAGGAATAAGCATCTAATGTTTATAGCTTTCAAATACAGTGATAAGGGCTGGGGATATAGCTCAGTGGAATAAGTGCCTGCCTGGCAAGCACAAGGTCCTAGGTTTGATCCCCAGTACCGCAAAAAAAACCCCCCAAAACAAAACAAATACAGTGGTAAAATCCAAACATTTACAAATCAAAATTATAATATCCTTTGAATTAAAGTTAATACTAATATGTTAACACTTAGTTTATGTATAATTTATATATCATAAAGATACATTTTTCTTGTTATAATGAAGGTCAAAAGCAGGGTCTTTGCAAAGAGCAACCAGCTCTTCTTAAAATTTTTTATTTTGAGACAGGGTCTTGCTAAATTGCCCAGGATAGGCTTGAACTTGGAGACGTCTAGCCTCAGCCTCCCAGAGTACTGGGTTTACAGGCATGCACCAGCATCCCTGGCTTTATAAAAATTCACCCTTGTTAAGGTTATAACTCAGGAGCTTTTAGTAGATTCACAAGGTCATATAATGGTCACTACTGCTGAATTCTAAATATTTTCATCACCACTCTAAGAAACTCCATATCCTTTGACATACTTTCCTTCTCCTAGCCACTAGTAACCACTAAGCTACTTTCTATTTATAGAAGGGGAACCATATAATACATGAACATTTATGACTTTTAAAAACAATATAATGCTTTCTCTTTTCATCCAGCTTGTAGCATATATCATTATTACAATCATTTTCTTTTCTTTCTTTTTTTTTTTTTTTTTGGAGACAGAGTCTTGCTATGTAATAGACTGGCCTTGAATTTGCTATGATGCCCACTCTGGGTTTGCATTCACAGTTCTCCTGCTTCAGTCACACCAGTGCTAGGATTATGAGTGTGTACCACTATGCCTGGCTTGTACCAATCATTTAAGATGACTGAATAGTATTTTCTTATAAGGATAACAGGTTTTATCTATGGATCCATTAGTTGGTAATCATTTGAGTTGTTTCTACTTTGGGGCTATTCTATTCTTTTTTTTTTTTTTTTTTTTTTTTTTTTTTTTTTTTTTTTTTTGCAGTACTGGGGATCGAACTCAGGACCCTGCGCTTGCTAGGCAAGCGCTTATTCCACTGAGCTATATCCCCAGCCCATTTGGGGCTATTCTGATAGTGCTACTATGAACATTTAGGTGCAGTATTTTCAGTGTTTATTGGTCATGGACTTACAAGTGGAATTACTGGACCATATTGTAATTCTATGTTTAGCTTCATGAGAAACTATCAAATTATTTTCTAAAGTGACCATACCAGTTTCTGTTCCCACTAGCAGTGTATTAAGTTTGCAATTTCTTTATAGCCTTCCAACATTTATTTCAGTTTTTTTATTATAGCTATCCTTGTGAGAAGTGGTTTTGATTTGTGATTCCTTATGGCTAATGATGTTGAATATCTTTTTGTGTGTCTGTTGAACATTTATTTTTCTTCCTTGAACAGATGTCTGTTCCAATCCTTTGTCTATTATTTAGGTTTTTAAAAATCTTTTTTATTGTTGAGTTCTATATTTAATCTGTATTACATATATAAGATATGATTTCCCAATATTTTCTGCTACTCCATGGGTCTTTTCACTTGCTTCCTTGTATTCTTTTCTACATAGAGTTTTAAAGTTTGAGGAAGTCCAATTTACTCACAATTTCTTTTGTTGCTTATGTTATTGGTATCTTATCTAAGAAGTGATAACTTAGTCCAAGGTCAAAGATTTCCTTAATAGTTTTATAGTTTTAGTTCTCATAGTTAGATTGTGATTCATTTTTTGGTTAATTTGTGTGTATAGTGTGAAGTGGATGTTTACTTTGATTATTTTTACATATGAGCAGTTGTCCCAGGACCTTTTATTTAACAGGCTATACTTTTCCCTTTGGCCATCTTTGTTGAAAATTAATTGGCCATAAAACTAAGGATTTTGTTTTAGACTCTTAATTCTTTTCTGTTCTTAGGTATGTCTCTCCTTCTGCAGCATCATGTCATCTTGATTACTGTATCTTTGTAAGTTTTTAATTTGGGGACTTTAAAAATTTTGTTCTCTTTTCAGATTGTGTTGGTTCTTTTGGTTTCCTTGTATTTCCATATGTATTTTAAAATGAGCTTATCCTTTTTTGCAGAAAAAGGCAGAAAGGATTTTGATAAGGGGTAGTGTTGGTTCTGAAGACTTCAGAATATGTCTTCATAGATATAGGGTATCTGTCTATTTAGTCTGTCTTTTATTTCTTTCAGTTGTGTTTTTTAGTTTTTAGTTTACAAGTCTTGGATGTCCTCTGTTAAATTTTTCCCTTAAGTATTTGATCCCAGTATAAATAATTCTTTAATTCTTTTCTTAATTGGGTCTCTTAGGCCTTTTTTTTTTTTTGGTGGTGCTGGGGGTTGAACCCAAGGCCTTGCACATAAGCAAACTGAGCTGTATTGTCTGCCCAGCTCCCTTTTTAAATTTTATTTTCTCTCTTTTCCTTATACTAAATCATCACAGTGGATGATGATTCTTAAAATTTACTGCTGCTTTTTTGTTAGCTGAGATCTGCTGTTGAAACGCTAGTGAATTTTTTGTGTGTGAGTTATAGTTTTTAGCTCCAGATTTTTAATTTCTCTTTCATAATTTCTTTGCTAATATTCTCTTTAATAAGTCATTGTTTTTATACTTTAACTTTTAAACCTTATGTCCTTTAGTTCTTTGAACAATTATAATAGGTGTTTTGTAGCTTTGTTTCCTACGTCCCGTATAGATTGTCTCACGGCTTCGTCTCTGTGCTCTTCCTTTCCTGTGCAGGGCCTGTTCGTCGCTGTTTACTTGTTTGCCCTGCAGGTTTCTTTTTTAACTGGATATATAAAATTGTGTGCCATCACCTTCTACCAAAATTCCCACTCCCAACGCTTCCATTTTTCTCTCTTTGTTGTTATTTTTATTTCTTCGTTTGTTTTTGCTCAGTGAATTTCCTGCGCTGCTGCTCTGGGAGGCAGCTTTTAGTCCTGACGCAATCAATACCTGAGACGAACAGCTTAGAGGAGGAAGAGGTGCTTCTTGTTCATGGTTTCGGAGATCTCAGTCCATGGACAGTTGGCTCCATTGCTTTTAGGCCTGTGGTGAGGCAGAAACATGGTGCGGAAAGGCTGTGGTGGAAATAAGTTGCTCATCGTAGGAGGCCAGAAGCAAAGTGAGAGAACACATGCACTGCTGGGCCTCCCCTCCCACCTTCATTCTCTTCCGGGCCC
Source organism: Dinomys branickii (assembly GCA_004027595.1). Classification (NCBI taxonomy): domain Eukaryota; kingdom Metazoa; phylum Chordata; class Mammalia; order Rodentia; family Dinomyidae; genus Dinomys; species Dinomys branickii. Next base: position 14,669 of record PVLD010020174.1, read on the forward strand.
CAGCCTATTGCATGATGCTGTCCACATTTAGATGGGATTCCTCCCTGTTTTCTGTCCCATGCATCAGTCATGGCCCGAAACGTTCTCATAGACAGTCTCAGAAGGGCATCATACTAATTTTCTAGGTACTGCTTAATCCAGTATAGTTAGCAACCAAGATTAGCCATTGCAGCTTCTATTCCTTACTGGGTATGTTACCAGTCAGCCTGGGATTCTTTTGTTCAGTTTGGTACAGAAATCACAAAAAGGCAAAACTCAGCTTTTTGATTATACCAGCTCATTTTGATGTTACCAGATATCTTTTGCTCCATTTGGGAGAGAAATCATGAAGAGGCAAGTGATACTATCCAAGTGAGGCTTCACTGGGGCTCACACTTGAGCATTACAGAGACAGTGCACAGGTTAAAGCTCTAAGGGCTCAAGAAGTAAAGCTTACAGACAGAGACAGTGGGCTTGTGCAAGTGCACACTTGTTTGTGATCTCAGGATTTTCTGCACATGTCTTGTCAATTTTTTGCTTTGGACACTAGAGTTTCAATTTGACACAGCAATCCATGATTGGCTTACTGATGGTAGAGGCATGCTGCCTGTAGTTCCAGTACTCTGGGAGGCCGAGACAGGAGGCTTACAAGTTTGAAACCAGCCTGGGCAAGTGTTTGAAAATAAAAAACAAAACCAAAAAAGAAAGGGTCTGGGGATGTAGCTCAGCGCAGAGGCCCTAGGTTCAATCCCTGGTAACACACCCAAGTGCAGTAGTGGTGCTGACTCCAAGAAGGTCAAGTGTAAGTCAAGTTCAGGCATATTGAAAATGAAGGGGTTTCTGGAAAGCTTGGAGGGGGCATCAGCAGCTCCTTTGCGTTCTGTAGGAAACATTTGAATCTTTCCTGCTGTCTCCTGTAGAGCTTCTCAAGTGTTTGAAGATTTAGGCTAGTGGTTAGCTAATGATTTGACAGCGATTTCCTTAAGTGCTTTGAACCGGTTATGTCTCAGCCCTTCCTGATAGCCCCAGGGTGTGTTGGGATAAACCTTCTTTGCTTGGGCAAGCAAATTACAAAGTTGCCCTAGCCTTCACTTCCTGTTGGGACAAAGCCTCAAGGTTGGCTGGAGGTGAGAAACTGCATGCTTTTCGTTTCTTCCTAAGCATATTCACACCCCTTATGTGATTCACTTGATAGATTCCCAGGAATCTTTCAGAGTTTACCAAACATCTTCTTCCCATTTTCTCCTTTTAGGGTTAGTCTCTGGTGAGCCCCACCTGCTAATGCTGGCTCTGGCAGCTGTGATACTAGACATTTGCCAGCTGTCAGTCATGGGTCACTGTTTCCTGCACACCCTAGCTGGTTGTGGGCCTGTTTCTACAGTGAGTTAAATTGCATAAAGTTAAGAGAATGCAGCTCTCCTGTGAGCCACCACAGAGGTGAAACAGGGACGGTTTTCTAACTAGGAGTTTTTAGACCGTGTTCTGTCCTCTGCTGTAGCGTGGTTGCCGGTTTCCACAGCTATTGTGGCTATGAGGCTGTGTGTCTCCAAGGCTACCACAGAGCTGGAGAGAGGGGACAGGATTAGGCAAGTGAAAACTTTGCGAAGTTGGACCTACTTGCCAAGATTCCGCTATTGTTCTTGCATAAAATGCTCCTTGGATTTTTCCAAACTTTTATTTTTCAGAATTCTAAAGTTGTTGATTTTGAGAATTTGTCCACTTTTCTTGCTTTTTAAAAATATGTCAATGAATATTAAAAATTCCTTTCTCTGCCATTTGAGTTCTGCTTCCAAATAATAATAACCTTGTAAATTTGATTATGATCCTATTCTTGCCGACACAAAAGAACATTTAATAGTAATATGACCTTCTCATATGCCCTCATCCAGCTTTAATATTACCTGCATATGCCAGCGTCTCTTTAGTTACTACTTATTTCTCCCCTAGAATATTTTAGAACAAGTTCCAGATGTCATGTTTCATCTCTTTTTCTTTTTTAATTGAGATGGGGTCTCATAATGTTGCCCAGGCTAATTGTGAAATTCTGGGTTGAAGGGATCCTCTGGCCTCTCCCCCAGTCCTGAGCAGCTGGGACTACAGGCATGCCATTACACCTGGCTTTTTTTTTTTTTTTAAGTATTTGTGGGGCATACATGAGCAGAGAATATTGAATTGTTGTTATATTGCAGTTAAGACAATGGCTATGTTCTTGATCTTCTCCAGGATGTTAATAATTATAAGTGGCAAACTAGTCAAGGTTAATGAAGCCACACTCACCTGTTCTGGCTGGAGATCCCAGCATTCAAATAAGTTTCATTGTCATTTGTGTGACTGTGTCCCCTTAGTGCTGTGTATCCCTGTGTCTTTTCTGATGGATATGCAGCATTTACCTTTAAGTTCCAGGCACATATTTTTGTCAGAGTTGGAAAAATACACTGTCTGTGACAGTTCTTATCTTTTTTGAGTCAAGAACTATTTAAAACTCTGATGAAAGATATGGATTCTTCATATCTTTGCTCTTTATTATAGACACTAACTTCCTACAGAGGGTCAAGAACGTGCCAGTTACAATTCACTATGCTCTGCATATGTATGCCCATAAATACTATGTGAGAATCAAGCTGATAAACATGAAATTATGTATATATATTCAAATTGTCACTGCACAAATGGTGAAAAAGGGTTTGTTTTAAAATGAATTAGCAAAATGACTTAATATAAATGTGCAAAAATTTGCATACATATATTCCTGATATATATATATATATATTCATTTTAACCTGTCCACCCACAGAGAAGTCAACATCGGACGTTAAGTCAACATCCTGTTAATCCAGGGCTTTTATACACATGTTCAAAATTGCATCAGTGGCTCAGAATCTTTGAAAGGCCATGTGATGCAGTCAATATCATCTTGAATGTTCTATTCTATCAAAGAATGTTCTATTCTATCAAAGAATACATATTCCAGCAAGAGATCTTACTCAGAAATTAGAAAATAGGGTCCCTGATGATTCCATTGAGTTTTAGTATAAATTTAAGCCTTATGACTTAAAAAAAGTGTGAGCAGAAAGCTGTGTCTTCCTGGTGGTCTCATCTGCACTGGTTCGGAGGCTCTAGGCTCTGCCCTCCACCCCTTCAGCCTTGTTCCACAACCCTCTCTCCTTTTCTCACACTTCCCAAGCACTCGTGTTTCCAGAACCCTGCACAAGTCCTAGTTCTCCCATTCTACCTTAGTCCTTCCTTTCGAATGTCTAGTATCTATTGCAGACCAGGTATCCAGCACAAAACAACCCGGCCCAGGTTATCCAGTGAGGGCAGTCATTGCAAAAATATGAATTTGTAATCATTGGCTCTGTTTTGTGTTATCAGTGGAATTAAAAAGGTCTAACTTGTTTCCTTCTTCAGTTATGCTGAGCAGCTATCATTCTGCACAGTTACTTATGTTTTCCTTTTCCTTGGCAGCATCTCCAGGGCAATCACCAACAGTCTTCTGTCCAGCTTTGGGTCTCCTTTGGCCGGAAGCCCATGCGAGCAGCCCAGTTTGTCACAAGACATCCTATTAACGTGAGTGAAGTCTTCTAGAGGTTGGGAGGAATCTTACTGTCCCCATCAGAGGTTGGGGGATGGATGGGAGAATGTTCTGCTGGGGTGGATATTTTAGGAAGAGTCTCTGAAGTCCCTTTCCAGAGAAGGCTCTAGAAAGGGCCATTAGTGCTTTGGGCATATTGGCCTGTTGATGTTCATTTCCTTGTTTGAAGTGAGCTTAACAGCAACCTTAATTTGCTTTAAGTGGAGAAAGATTGGCAGAGGGGTTGTATTAGAGTCGGGGGTCTCATGTGGCAGTGGTGAGGCAGTGTGCCCAAAGTGCTTACCTCCTGAGTACCTGCTGTATTGCTTCCAGGTAGCCAAGCTCCAAAAGGGAACATATTTGGAGACACCCACCTTTTATTTTTTTTTATTTTTATTTTTTTTTTGCAGTACTGGGGATCGAACTCAGGACCCTGCGCTTGCTAGGCAAGTGCTTATTCCACTGAGCTATATCCCCAGCCCGACACCCACCTTTTAGAAACAGACTGGAGAGACCAAGAATAGAGCAGAGGAATATACCAAAGTCAAGTCCTTGAACGTGCAACATTATAACTCCGAGATTGATAGGGAAGACTAGCCCTGGGAAGGCTCATCAGGGAAGTGACTGCGGGGAGGAGGGCCCTTTAGAGTACTTGACATTAGCAGTTATTTGGTGAAAAGTTAGTGGCTCAGAGGGGAATGTGATGGAGAATAATGTTAATAGTTCTTTCCCGCTTTCTGTAGGTTCTGTCTTCCTTTAAGTCACCTTAGGGAAAAGAAAACGAAATGAAATACATATCAATATATATTATAGTTTATACTAATTAAAAGTCTCTTGAGTAAAAAAGGAAGGCATTAATACCCAAGGAGGGGTTTATAGGCCATTTTTGAATTTCAGAGTCCAATTCTTTTCTTGTGCCCCATAAAGATCCTGGTCTAGCTGCAGAGCAGCCTAGGTTCTCTGAGTGGAAAGTCATCAAAGCTTGTTTGTCAAAGTTGGGGACTTTCCTATGGGACTTTGTACCCACTTGTGTCACTGGGACATTTGGAAGTCATTGCTTTAACGTACATAGAAAAAGTCTATGAGGCATAATCAGTTTTAGACTTAAATATTTCTTGAATTTTGATTCCAAAGGAATATTACATCGCAGATGCCTCGGAGGACCAGGTCTTCGTGTGTGTCAGTCATAGTAACAATCGCACAAATTTATACATCTCGGAGGCAGAGGGGTTGAAGTTCTCTCTATCCTTGGAGAATGTGCTGTATTACAGCCCAGGAGGGGCCGGCAGTGACACACTAGTGAGGTAAGGAGACTGTGGGACCCTCCTCCACCTTCTTAGATCAACACAGCCATTGGCCTCTTCCAGTTCAGTGCTTTCTGTGTTAGTTAACTTGCTGCCATTGTGACAAAATTCCTGGGAAAGTCAACTTAAAGGAGGGCGGGTTGGTTTGGTTCATGGTTTCAGTTTCAGAGATTTCAGTTAGTCAGCTGATTCTGCTGAATCTGTTCCTGTGGACCTGAGCTGAGGCAGAAGGCCATGGCAGAAGGATGTGGTGAAGAGAAGCTGCTTACCTAATGGTAACTGGGACGTGGAGAGAAAGGAAAGGGCCTTCGAAGCCGTGTCCCCTGTGACCTACTTCCTCCAAGCAAGGCCTGCCTCCTACTAGCCCATTCTCCTGTGCACTCACCAATGCCTTAAACCATCGATGAGGTCCATGCCCTCAGGATCCAGTCACCTTTCAAGGCCCCACCTCTGCACATTGCTGCATTGAGAATCAAACTCTCAATGCGTGAGGATTGCACTGGGGGATCACTTTTTTGGCAATGCTGAGAATCCAGCCTAGGGCCTCACCCATGCAAGGCCAGCACCATGAACTGAACTGAACTGGGTTCCCCCAGCCTGAATTGTCATATTCACACCATCGCACATTTTCCAATATCTGCTGCCCATGTGGACCAATCTGGGTACTTTCAGAGCCACAGTACCTGACAATGATGCCCAAAGATTTCAATTAAATTGGTTTGAGGTACAGCCTGGATTTGAAGAGTTTAAAAATCTCCCCAGGTGATCCTTACGTGCAGCCAAGGCTGAGAGCCACAGTTCTAGATGACATTTAGGGGCACCGTTGCTCTGTTAACCGCTCCCTTGGGCTTGCTCCATTCAGTTGTCTGGTTTTTGTGGTCTCTGAGCTGACGAGAAAGAGCACTTACAAAATATCAAGCCAGAGAGAGCTGGCATATGTGGCTATGGGGCCCTGCCTCCGGGCGACTCAGGTTAATGGACATCATCTCTCCCTTTTTAAAAGATAATTGCAAGATTGTGTTTTGTAAGAAAAGCACCAGCATCATCGAACCTCTATCTGTAAATCAAATGTGTGGTGCAATTTTGTAGTCCTAGCCGGGGGTGTTCTCTGAGCAGCATACCTATCAAAGGGATGAGTAGGAGTCAGCAGGGATGAGTAGACTCCCAAGAGCCTTTGAGTGCTATAAATCCATTTATTGTCATTTGTCACCTAACAACTCAGTATGACTGTGACAGGCTCACTTTCTGCCGTTGGCAAGGACAGCCTGTGGGAAGCTGTCTGGTCTGGGGTGAGGTCTGGGCTGCAGCCATGCTCACCAGGTCAGAGGGCACACGCCTGTTGCTCACACCCTTCCCCTATTCTGGTTATTCATTCATTCTGTCACTAGTTCAGTCCACTGCGTGCTGCTGCTCTGTGCTCAGTAGGGTTCTAGGTTCAGCAGCAAAGTCATATAGATGGCAGTGAGACATCAAAGTCCCTGCTCTGTGGAGCTTATGTTCTAGCTGGAGGCAAACAGAGTGCAAACCAATATGTAATCTGCTGGGCAGAAAAATAAAGCCAGGTAAGGGTGTAGCAAATTATTAGGGTGTTAGTTTATACAGGCGGGTCCAGGAAGGTATATTTGAGCAGGTGCCTGAGTTACAGGAAGAATGCCAGCCAGGAAAGGAGACACCATGGGAAGAGTTCTGCAGGCAGAAAGACAGCTAGCCCAGTGACAGAGTTGGGTCTGCCGCGGTGTGCCCAAGGGGCAGTGCAGAGGCCCGGTGCTTCCAATCACTGAAAGAGAGCAGAGAGGAGGTGATAGGGTTCTGGGAAACAGGACGTAGGTGGTATAGGACCTTCAGGGCATGAAAAGACATCACTGTATTTTTTAATGAGTGGAATAGACACCATCTGACTTATCCTCTTGATTGTTTTCTATTTATCAATTGCATTACATAAAGAAAAGCCCAGAGAACATCAGTGGATATAAGTGTTACAAGTAAGCTTGAGTGAACAACTATGTGCCTCACCTTTTCATAGAAGTTACCCTCAATGCTCCCTGGAAAATTGCCTAAAGTAGGGGCAAGGGTAGCATAGGAAGGTTTGGTCAGTGGAGATTACTGCAGTGTTTTGATTCTAAATATATTTTCAAAATAGAGCCAATAGATCTGCTGATGGATTGGACAATGAATCAGAGAAGGTACCCAGGGGACTACCATTGGGGGGGGTGAAGTCAGGAGAGCTGGGTGAGGAACATGTACAAAGGAGAGATCATGAACTCAATTTTGGACTTTTTAAGCTAGTAGATATTATTAGACTTCTTAGGTATTAGAGTTACCTAGTCTCCCAGAGTGTGCTTCTACTTCCTGTTTCTTCTCCTTTGGAGGTACTGCCATGTCTCATCCATGTTTTTCTCCTCCTAATACAGACTCATGGGTTATTTTTCTTTAATGTGTTGTAAGCCATTCCTGTCACTGTCCATCCTGATATTCAGGTTGTTCTGGTTTGGTTGATGGCAGCATCTAGCTTCTTCAGGTTGGGTCTTGTGTCTTTTTATTGTTTAAAAAAAATAACTTTTGGAGGTACAATTCACATAACATCAGCTTAGCCATTTTAAAATAAACAATTCAGTGGCATTTAGTACTGTTACAGAGTTGCACAAAGCACCACTGTCTCAGTCACCTTTTCATTGTTTGGACTCAGAACCTGAAATCAGCGCCATTAAAGGAGCAGGGGTTATTTTGTTTAAGTTCAGAAGCTCCAGTCCGTGTCTAGGAGGGCAGAAATTATGGAAACTGCAAGGCAGAAGGGTGGAGGGAAGCTGTCATGTCATGGCAGCCAGGAAGCAGAGAGTGGAGGGAGGCGCTGGGAAAGGAGATGTGCCCTTGCAGGTCAAGCCCCAGTGCCCTGCCTGTGCTGAACAGGCCCTGTCCACCAGAGCAAATCAGCTGCTATGTTGCCCTGATGATTTCATCACCTTCCAAAGCCCCTCCTCTGAGCCTATGAGCCCCTTGGGTGGGGGACACATCTAAATAAAAGCCCTAACAACCACCCTTATCTAGTTTGAGAATGTTTTCATTTTTCCAAAACAAAATCTTATACCCATTAAATAATTTTTTTCCCCACTATCCTCTCTCCTACCCTACAGGTAGCCATTAGTTTAATTTCTTTTGTTATCTTTTTTTTTTTTGAGACAAGATCTGTCTTTATTGTTCAGGCTCACCTTGAACTCACGGTGATCCTCCTGCCTCAGCCTTCTTAAGTGTGGACCACTGTGCCTGGCTTGCCATCCGTTTAGTTTTTATCTTTGTAAATGTTCCTTTTTTGGCTATTTCATATAAATGGAATTATGATAATTGGAAAACTTCTGTGTCTGGCTTCTTTCATTTAGCATAATATGTATAAGACTCATTCACATGTAGCATACATCAGTACCTCCTTCTTTTTCATAAGTGAATGCTATTATCTTTACTCTTTGTAATTTACGTTCATGAACCATTATCCTTTGGGCTTTTCACTGTCTCTTTTTTTCTACTGTCTAGAGCCTCTGGCTATGGAGTAGACAAGTCACAGATTGCCAACATTTTCTTCATCTTCTTCATTGGCCGGATACTTAGATGAATATCATCTCATGGTAGGGCAGTGGAGGAGCTAGAGCTGTAGGGAGGGGCTCCCCAGGAAGTAGTGACCTCGGTTACATGACCACAGGGCCACTACACACATACACACAGCCTGCTATGTCATGAAGTTTCCTCCCACTCTGCCTGAGTGTGCAGTACAGTTAAGAAATTGAAAATAGATTCATGTGAAAAGACCAATATCCTGCAGTTTCCTGACTCTTTCTTTCAGATGTTATCTCAGACTACAGGGTTGGGTTGTGCTCAGTGGAGTGATCTTTTGTCATCTGCATCTCAGCCTCAACCAGATGAAATGGGATAAGGGTGAATTAGATGACGTGAGCAGCCTGGTTTAAACCAACTTCTGTGGTTTTTGAAATGAGCTAGAGGAACTGGTTCTAATTTCCTTAGAGAAATGGAGAAAGAACTCTTAATAGGGGATTACACAGGAATTTGTGAGATGTGCTGTGTAGGAATCTCATGGAATGTTGAAGCTAGATGTAGGCCTTTTTGAGGAGCTAATGTGCTCAGGACATGTCAGGCCCACAGGAGCATCTTAAAGGAGAACACTGGCTCTGTGAGTGGGAATGGCTGCCAGTGAATAGATTTGCACTCTTTCTGGCGGAAGAGGACTCTTGGTGAGCTACCTGGCAAGTCTTGGCCTAGGGCACTCTGGGAAAAAGAGGAGTGCTCTGGTGAGGATAAGATGGAAAAAAATAGACTCTTAAAGTATACTGAGGGGAGGAAGTGAAAGAATGGGCAGAGAGTAAAGCAGGTGGATTGTGAGGTACAGAAGGACAACCTTTGGCTTAGAAGTAAAAGATAAAACTCCAGGAGTATGACCAGCTGAAAGAAATAGGGCTTACCTAACTGAGAGCAACTCAGGCCTCCCAGATGTGGGAAAGAAGCTGATAAACCTCAGGATGGCAGATTTTGTGATGACAGAAATGAGGGCAGGAATGTTGAGGTAAATAGACAGCAAACAGGTGAGAGACCCTTAGATGATTTCTAAGGCAATACCTGAAAAATAGCTAAGAGAGACCTACGGAATCAGGTATCAGAGAGTTTGGATTCAGCTCTGGCATTTTATGTAGGATTTTGCCCAGTCTGTCATTCCAAAGCGGCTTTGTTGGTGCTGCTGCTTATTTCCTGTTTACTGTCTCAGAGGTTGTTGTGTGCGTCTCCTTGTCTGAGGTGGTAGAGCAATCATCCAGCTCAGGAGATTTGTATGGCGCCTGATGGAAAAAAAGTAATTCTCTGCTTCACTGTGTAGGCCAGTGGCTCAGAACCCCTGAAATAAAGGGCAGAGTTCCAATTTTAAGAGCCATATGTGAACCGTGGTTACCATTTCCCAGAAATTTGTTATATTTGTAATGTTTGTACCGCTTTAGTGTGAACCCTTTCTTAGTGAAAGCACAGTATGTTGCATAGCAGGTACAGCCTGTAAGGGTCGTATTCCCTGCTTCTCTATTACCAAGTACAACCTCAGGCTTTCTAGGATGATCCTTGCTCTATGGGTTGCTTCTTTGGGAAGAAATCTTCATATTGCTGGGCTTCTTGACAGAAACCCTGTGGACAATCTGCCTGATGAGGGTGTTTGATAATTAGATTGTAAGCACTCATGTCGTAACTGTGTAATCCTGCGCTATATTTTTCTACAGATTGAGTTGAATTTTATGCCTCAGCATTGTTATTTATGTATTGCAGGTTCAGTGTAATGTTTCCTATTTGTCAAGGCTCACTGGAAGATTTGGGTCAGTTTCCATGGTGAAGAAATAGTTATGCCTCTATGTCAACTTTTGCATGATATCCTCATCATTCTAAACCCCTGGTTAGGAGTTGCTGATCAGATAAGCATCTTGGCCTTCAAAGTTAAAACAAAGTCACTCCTTTTTTTTCATTTTAAAGAGCAGATTATTTATCCATAAAACGAAACAAAGTATACTATATGTTACAACATGGGAGAACCTTGAAAATATTATATTAAGTGAAAGTAACCGTATACGAAAGACCACCTATTACGTTTCCACTTATATGAAATAGCCAGATTCAGCAAAACCATAGCAATAGAAAGCAGGTCAGTGGTTGCTAAGGCCTGGGAAAGGAAGGACAAATGTACAGTGACTGCTAATGGTAAGAATGTTCTGGAACTAGATGGCTGTGATGGTTGTTGTATAATATTGTGAATGTACACAGTGCTGCTGAACTTTATACTTTGGGGTGGCTAAATTTTATATTACATATGATAGTTTTAAAAGCCAAGAAAATTATCATTTTGAGGTTCACAGCTGTTTAATTTCCCATACTGCAGGTATTTTGCAAATGAGCCATTTGCTGACTTCCACCGTGTGGAAGGGTTACAAGGAGTCTACATTGCTACTCTGATTAATGGTTCTATGAATGAGGAGAACATGAGATCGGTCATCACCTTTGACAAAGGGGGAACTTGGGAATTTATTCAAGCTCCAGCCTTCACAGAATATGGAGAGAAAATCAATTGTGAGGTATGGATACTTTAATCTTGTTTGGCTTTCTAATACAAGGGGAAAAGCTTTGATCTGTAGTGGTTTCTCCATCTAATATTTACTGGAAACATGCAAGATCCCATAGTCCCCTGATAATACCATATGAAACAAATGTTTCTCTATATTTTTACTTTTGCTGGCCCAAAACTCTGCACTGAGGCATTGTGGAGTACAGTAGTGAACTCACAGGGTAGTCATGGGATATTTAAAACACATAGGCTTTTTTTGGTGCTGGGAAATGAACCCAGGGCCTTGCATGTGCTTAGCATACATCTTACCACTAAGCCCCATATTTTAAAGTTTTGAGGGACCTGCCATGATACCAGACCTCTATTAGATCATGTGAATTATCTGAGTAACTAGCTTGAATTAGTTCACAATTTCAACATCAGGTCATATTGTATTTCTTTTGAAGACATTGTATCTTTAGGAAGTTGAATCTTTCAGAAGTTGCTGTCATAGGGAAAAAAAAGTGAGACTATTGGGATGGAATAGGAAATGAAGGTGGGTATGTCCTATCTGTTTCCAAAGTTACATTCTACTAGCAGGTAATTGTGATTATTTAAAAATCTAGTTAATATATATTGTTTGAAACATATGCTAAGTTATTTGGTCATATATACCTTGATAAGTTGTTTGGATGTAACTATGTAAAACACATATGTTGTCATTTCTTCTGCTATAAAACATTACTGAAGCACAGTTGTGTTTCAAGTCTAGATTAGTTGGGAATCTTTTGTATCAGTTATTATTTCTATGGAACTAGTTTTAAAATTCTTTTCTGAAAGTAACTCAGGATTGTAGTTTTCCTGCCTATGGGCCTATGTAAAATGCTAAGAATATCAAAAATGTATTATCGGTCCCATTAAGTGCTCCCAAAACCCCAAGTTGCTTATGGATCGTGTCTTTGGCTTTGTGTGACACCCGATACTCTGACACCCTAGAAATCTAGGGTGTGAGCAGAAGAAATTAAAAAAAAGTAAACAGTGCTCATTTGGGGAAAAACAATAAGATTTTAGTAACTAACCTGTAATATTTAAATAATTACTTGGTCTTCAGGTTTTTTGAATTTATCAGTGATGGCGACCTTTCTCTATTCTTTATCTGGGGCATTTGGGAAAGTTCTTTTGGAGACTCTTACCCTAGAGGGTACCTCTTGACTTTTCATTCCCTTTTGGTGACAGGTTTTGATTTACTACATTGGTTCTAAGTTTGGAAATCACCAGGCTAAAAAAAGTTATAACTACTAAATACCTACATATTTACTCTGCCTCCCAGCAGTGTCTTATGACCTGAGCAGTTTAGCTTGATGCTGGTGTGGATGGTGCTTTTGTGTTTTTTAGCCTGCCATGGGAGTCAGAGCTTGGTTAAAGACAATTAATCATACTGTTCAGTTTTTTTTTTTTTTTTTTGGACTTGACTCATCAGTTTATGAACTGTAGGATAGTCAATAAGCTTTTACTTTCTACTGCTGAATTCAGGTGGTGTGTTAGGTTTCTATCAGTAGGACAACACACCAATGAAAGATCAATTTATAAGGTATAAGAATTTATTTCGGCTCCTGGTTTTAGAAGCGTGAGTCCATGGCTACTTGGCCCCTCTTTGGGCCTGTGATAAATCTGAACATCATGGTTGATGAGTACCTGGTAGAGCAAAGCAGCTCCCACCACCGCAGCTGGGAAGCAGAGGAAACAGAGAAGGGGCGGGGCCCATTGTGCCCTTCAAGGGCACATCTGATGGTATAACTTCCTTCCACTAGATCCTACTTCCTAATAGAGCCACAGGCTATCAACCAAGCTTTTAACACATGCCCTTTGGGGAACAGTTCAAATTCAAACTATCCCAAACTGTGAGAAGAATATATAGGGATGGCTAAAATCTGACTGGAGATACAGAAACACCTTCATGGATAGACTTCCTTGCAGACACAGAGGCATGAGTCAAAAAAGGGAGAGTGGGCAGATAAATATTTCTTTGAGATCCAGTCTAATTTTTTCCAATTTTCATTAGCCAAACTGGGAAGCTAGCGAGATAGCTATTTGTTAGAGATCCTTTTGTGAAAAAAAAAATAAGAAAATCCAACCTTGTTACAGTTTTTATCTCTGCCATAAACACATGCAGAGTTCTTCTGTGAGAATGCTGGACAGATCTTAAAGATCTTGAGCAGTCACTCTCCGGCTAAGAGAATCAGGCATGAGCATATATCAAAAGTGCTACGTTGGTGATTGCAGAGAACTATTAAAATATAGACGTAACTGATGGAGATCAGCTTAAATAACTTGGACCCTTGCCTCATACTACCACATGTTTGTGTAAGATGTAGGACACTCCTTTAAACATTTCATGTGAATCCTTTGGTGGTTATATCTCATATGTTGTACATCTGGGAGCTTCTCAATGAGACTTTTATGATTTCTGATTCTTGCTTTTTCTTCTGACAGAATTGCTGGAATTATATTGAAGGCACATACCCACTGATTTAGAAAATAAATATCGCAACATCATTTAATTTCTCTTTAGCTTTGAGTCACTTGAGAGGATCTCTGGGTGATAGGGGGTGAGGGGTCTGTTTTCTATCTGATTGAGTTGACATTGACTTATTCCTTCAGAGTCTCAGGAGTTTTAGAGTTATTTTTCCTCATTTTTTTCAATGATAGACACTTATGGGGCTCAGATGATCCACTTCATCTGCGGGGTAGAGTTCGGAGACAGCTAGGCTGTGAGTCTGGTTTTCTCTGGGCCAGATATCTTTGCTCTGGGTATAACGATGGGGTCCTTGCATGAGCTGCTGGATTTGAGGGTTGTGTGCTGACAATGTCTGGCACTCTCATTATGTAGCTTTCCCAGGGCTGTTCCCTGCACCTGGCCCAGCGTCTCAGTCAGCTGCTCAACCTCCAGCTCCGGAGGATGCCCATCCTGTCCAAGGAGTCAGCCCCTGGACTCATCATTGCCACGGGTAAGTGTGCTCTGCCTCTTTCACTCAGGGGCGTTGGCAGTCTCATTTTGTGCAGCCAATTGAAGCGTGATCACTCATATTTCCAACAGCGAATGCTGTTTGTGGTTTTAGGGCATTTTTGGTTGCCAGATACTACTCAAACTTTCTGGTTGGACAAGGTGATTCTCTGACATAGTCTTGGCATGCAAAGTAATCTTTCCTCTTTCATTTTAGGCTCAGTGGGAAAAAACCTGGCAAGCAAGACCAATGTGTACATCTCTAGCAGCGCGGGAGCCAGGTGGCGAGAGGTCAGCCCCCACCCCTTGCTTCTTATCTGTGAGAATGTGCATTGCGGCTCAATGTTTCAGGGACACACTGGTCCCCAGTGGAGGCCTGAGATGCTCAGGAGGGCTGTAACATGATGAGATGGACCCAAAGCCATATGTGAAAACCAGCTGCCCCGATTTGTACTTATACCTTATCATGTGGATGTGATTTTGCCAGAATGTTGCTTTGAATAAAACCAGAGCTTTTCACTTTTTAAAAAAACAACCATGAATTTGACCAGATTTTCATGTGTATGCTCCACGAGGCAAAGACAGTGATTGTTTTGCTTACACCTGTAGCCCTGGGGCCTAATAGTACTTGGCATAGAGCAAACGCTGCATAAATGTATGGTGAGTGTATAATGGAGTTGTGGTGGTATTGAGTCTGAAGCTGGCTATTTTTCCTCTTTGTATGCGTGATGTTGAAACTTGAGTCCCACTGCATGGGCCTCTGTCATCTCATTCTATGCGTGGAAGCACATTTCTTCTGCTGTAAGGCTCCGTAACTAGTTTTAATCCTCGAGCACAAGTGTCAATTCAGAAAGTGCAGTGAATTCTCCAGCCTTGCGATGTGAATTCAGCCTTGGACATTGGAGAGTTCCCTGAACTTAGCTGTTTCTCAGCAGCTTGTCTTGATTTAGATGACTGAAGGAGGTACATCTGTTTTCATTTTGTGGGGTTTGTTTTTAGTGGTGATCCCAAGGATGCTGGGGACCCTCCGCCTAAAGCTCAACAGGTCACTGAGTAGGAAGTTACTGGGAAGAATGTCAGAAGTGGTGTGGAGTTCTCAGGAGAGCCAGTGGACATGGTCCTGGTTCTCATGGTGCTTCTTACTGCCAATACAATGTGCACATTTTCCTACTTTCCTACAGGCTAAGTACAGACTTAGTCTGTACTTTGTAAAGCAGTCAAAATCCCCAGCATTTGTTTAGTTCTTTGCAGTTACAGAGACTATCACACATCTTAGGAGTGACAGGGTTTACATTTCTAAATGAGAGGTGAGACTCAGATACTGTGTGTGTGTGTGTGTGTGTGTGTGTGTGTGTGTGTGTGTGTGTGATTGATAAGGCAAGTAGAGTCCAAAAATTTGAACAGTTTGGAATTTTCTGGTCCACTTTGTCCTCCTCCTGGGATCGATGAAGCAGCTGCTTTCCTGGTCTGCAGAGCTGCTCTTTGCTTTTGGGATGGGGGTGGGGGTTCTCTTCTCTGCAGATCTGCCTGTGGTTTGTTTCTACCTTCTGCTGGTGGTGTAATCTGGGATTTGAACATCTGCAAGTGATTTCCTTCTGGATAGAAAGCTGCGTCCTGTTCTCCTCCAGGGAAATGGTGTCGGCTGGCTGTTGCTGGTGCAGCTGTCAGAACCCCCAACCCCCAGCATGCTTAATGCCTGCCTGGCAGCAGCCAGTGCGCAGGGACCTTGTTTGGGAAGCTAGCTAGAGAAGCCAAGGTTGAGACTATCTGTGAAGGAGCATCTGAGTCTTTGGAGGCACAGCTGGGGCGTGGCGCGGGCTGGGAGACAGGGGATGAGGAAGTTGGGCCGTGTGGACAGAAGGCCATTTGCAACACTCATGACCACACTCCTGGTTCTCCTGTCTCCTAATTAGTTGTGCAAATTGTGACTCTTGGAATTCCTTTCTTAGATTTTTTTCTTTAAATTTATTAAGGCACATGGAAGTACATGAAACTGTACATATTTAGAGTTTTGTATAAGTAGACTCATACAGTGTATACTCTTTATGCCTGGCATCTGTCACTAAGTTCAAGCTAGGTTCACACATGATCTTTCTGCCTTAGGCTTCGAGAGTGGTAGGAATCCAGGTGTGCAGAACATCAGGCTTCATTAATTGGTTCTTGAATATTAAACCAACCTTCAATTACTGGAATGAACTCTACTTGTTCCTGATAAGACTTTTTTTAATTTATGGCTAGGTTTGATTTAGTAAAATGTATTAAAGGTTTTAGATTCTTTGTGAGAGATACAGGTCTATAATTTCCTTTTTTTCTAATGTTTTTATCAAGGGCATTAGGTTTTGGGCGGTGTCATGAAACAAGCAGATTAATGATCTTTTTCTATTTTCTGACAAAGTTTATATTTGGATTGGTGTTATTTTTTCCTTGAGTGGTTTACCAGGGAAATTCTCTAGGTCTAGGGCTATACTTGAGATCTTTCTGCCTCATCTTCTCAGAGTGCTGGGATAATAGGCATGCTTCACTTCTGGATTCTTTACCTGCTTAATGTTTGCAGGAGCTTTGGTGATGTTTTCATTCCTGATACTGGTGATTTGCATGCTGTGTTTTCCTTGAGTTTTGGATTTGTCAATATTACGGATCTTGTCAAAGAACCTGTTTTTTACTCTGCTAATTTTCTTTATTGTCTCTCTGTTTTATTGATTTCTTATCTTTATTATTATTGTCTTTATTTTTTTGTTAAGGTATAACCTTAGGTCATTGATTTTTGGATCTTCTTTTCTACTATAAATATAAATAATAAGTATAATATAAATATAGTAATATAAAATATAAAGAAATGTAAATATAATATATTTAATGCTACTAGTCTTTCTCTAGATACTGCTCTCACTATATATCTCATATTTAGATATGTAATATTTTTATTCTTTTTAAGGTTAGACTTTTTAAAGCCCCTTTTAAGAACTGAGCTATGATTCATGTATCATAAAACCAACCATTTAAAAATAGTTCAAGGCTGTTTAGTGGAGTCACAAGGTTACACAGCCATCATTGCTGTCTAATTTCAGATCGTTTGCAACACTCCAGAGATCTCTTTTGATTTTTGTCTTTCACTGATAGGTTGCAGATGCATAGGTAGGGGGTTTCCTATGTATTTTATTGATTTCTAATTTGGTGTCCTCTGGTCTGAGAACATACTTTGCATAATTGTGACTTCATTGATTGGGACCTATTTTGTGATCTAAACAGTGGCCTGTATTATGACCACATCATGTGTACCACCGAGGAAGTGTGTTCTGCAGTTGCTTCATCAAGTGTGCGTGGATGGTCATTACGCAAAAGTAGATGGTCATGTTATTTAGATCTTCTGTGTTTATTCTGATTTCCAGGGGAAGGACCTACTTCTCTAAATAGATATGAGATCTACTTCAGTTGTGAAATTATCTTTTTTTTTCCTTTAAATTCTGTCAATTTTCATTATTTGCTATATATTTTGAGTCTCTATGATTAAATGTATTCACATTTTTGAGGGGGCAGTACTGGGGATTGAACTCAGGACCTTTTAGGTGCACTGAACTGGACTCCTATTCCTGTTTGTTTGTTTGTTTATTTATTTATTGCAACAGGGTCTCACTACGTTGCCTGGGCTGAGCTTGAATTTGACCATCCTTTTGCCTCAGCCCTCCAATAGCTAAGATCATCACCATGTCTGGCTTAGCATTTATGATTATCTTTTCTGATGACTTTTCCTTTTTATCATTATAAAATGTCTCTGTTTACCTGTGGTCATACCCTTTTCCTCACATTCTAGTTTATGTGAAACTGAAATAGTTTCCCCAGCTTTCTTATGCTGTTTTTACATCTTTTACCATCTATTTATTTTCTACTTATCTTTGTGTTTAAAATGATTTTTATAGGCAACATATAGTATGGTCTTGCTTTTAATTTCATGCTGTTAAGCTCTGCTTTTTAGCAAAAGTTAGACCTTTAAATTTAATATAATTATTGCTATGGTTAAATTTCAATCCAGTATTTTACTACTTCCGTTCTTTTTATCTCTCCTGGTTTTTCAGTTTCACTATCCCTTCTCTTCTGTCTCTTTTCTGTTTTGATAATTTTTTTTGATGTTGTCTTTTTTATTTCTCTGTATTTTTTCACTGGTTGCTCTAAAGACAAAAATATGTATATTTAATATTTCATAGTTTTCTTGAATTAATATTATACTAAACATAAAATTTAGAGACTTTGCAAAAGTATAAACCCCTTTCTCTTTCCCCCCCTTTATGTTATTGCTACATGTATGACATCAACATACACTGAAGACTTCCAAAAAAAAGTTTGTCTTTGCTTTAAGGCATCATATGAATTTTAAAGAATGTAAGAGTAAAATAGCAGTTCTGAATTTTTACCCAAATAAATTCCATTCCTTCCGAGGTTTTCCTTCATTCCTGAAAATTGATTTGCCCCTGGGAGATTTCCTGACAGCCTGAAGAAATTCCTTTAGCATTTCTTGTAGAGCAGTCTACTGCCTATGAATTCTCTTGGTTTTCCTTCACTCAAGAATCTCTTTATTTCATCTATTTTCCCAAAGGTTCTGTTTGTTGTATTATTGAGTTCTAGGTAAACCATAATCTGAGTTGACATTACATTAAATATTTTCTGCTGTCTTGAGTTTTGCTGCAAAAAACCCATAGTTATTTCAGTTACCATGCATGCAGGTGTCATGCCATTTTTATACGTGCCTGTGCTGTCCGTGTATGCATGGAACATGCCATGTTCTCCAAATGCTTTCAAGGTATTTTGATCTGTTTATCTGCAGTTTTTGTTATGATGTATCTAGAGAGATTTTCTTTTGAGTTTGTTTTCTTTTTGGGTACTGATCTTGAATCTGTAAATTTACAACTTTCATCAAATTTGAGATATTCTCAGCCATTATTTCTTCAAAGACTGTTTCTCTCCAAGTCCTTCTCCTCTGTTCTTCTCCGACTAAAAGGTCTTTTGCTATTGTCTCACAGATCTTTGGTGCTTTTTGTTTCTCTTTGTATTTTCTCTAAGATGGATGTTTTCTACGGATCAGTAAATACAGACATATGTCTTCAAGTTCATCAATTCTTCTGATATTTCTACTCTGATATTGATCATTGTATGTCTTATTTCAGATACTGCACTTTTATATTATAAAGTTTCTATTTAATTTTTTAGCATAGTTTCCACTTCTCCAGGGAAGAATTCTTATCTTTTGTTCATTTCACATGTGTTTTCCTTTATCTCATGGAACATAGTTATAAAAGCTATTTTAAAATCCCAATGTATAGATCATTTTTGGATTGACTCTTTGTTGATTTTCTTTTCCCTTGAGGATTAGACTATTTGATGAAGGTATTTATGTGTGAAGAAATTTGAATTTGTATTCTCAACATGTGAATAAAATCCCTGAAATTAAATCTTGTGCAGAAGGTTGATATTTTTGTTTTAGCATGCAATGAATTTGTTTGGGTTATGACCATACAATTTGTTTGGGTTACGCTCTCTGTAGGTGGGAGCTCAAATGTCAGTTTGCTCTGCCAAGCCTTTGCTGTACGGGGTTGGATCTGTTTTTCACAGGACTCGTTTAGAGGTTAGGCTGAGACTTATGTAAGTTCATAAGAGAATTGAGAGATTTACGTTTTTGACACCCTCCCCTGTGAGATTCCTCTCACATTTTACTTAGCATGCAGGAACTCCTCCTGGCTTCTTTGGTAGAAATAGTTTTTGAGTTCTCTGGCTTGCATTGAGGTGCTCAGTGCCTGGGGTTTTCCTACTGGGCAGTGCAGCACCAGGAAACACACACTATGGTAGATTCTAGAGGCTTTAAATCTCCACAAGCTGCCTGCTTTTGTTTGCTTTGTCAGCACCCTCTGCAAGTGGCTCTTCTCTCCTCCCCTCCCCTCCCC
>PVLD010020175.1:0-21456 GCA_004027595.1 Dinomys branickii
ATGTATGGGAATTGTATGTATGGAAAATTTTATATATCCATCCTGGAATTTAATTGACAGATTTTTTTAAAAAGTAATGATGAACTGTTTTTCATGGTTAGTAAATAAATTTTTATCTAACCAGGAATTAATACATGATGCTAACCATTTAACCATTTAATCAAAAACATGGTTAGCTAGAAGTCCATCCTAGAAAAATTTATCCACCCAGTTTTCTCAGATAATCTGTAAAATCTTTGCAGAAGAGTTCAAATTTGTGCAGACCATCTACCTCTTTCATACAAATGTGATATAGTGGTCTTCTACCACATAAAGCTTACTGCACAGACACTAGGTGTTCATACATCCTAACATAAAGCATAATAGCACATTAGTCTTTTTTTGTCAAAAAAAAGACTGTATTGGTCTTTTTTGAGACAGGGTGTCACTATGCAGTTCAGGCTCACCCCAAGCTTGCAGTGATCCTCCTGCCTCAGCCTCCGAAGAGCTGGGATTATAGGCATATGCCACCATACCCAGCTGAGCATGTTAGTCTCTATATGCCTTTACAATACTTAGTTACTTTGTAGGTGAAAAAATATGGTGAGACATTAACAAGTTTTATAATTCAGAAAAGCTATTGCCTTTGTTTTCTCCCTGCTTCCTCCTTTCTGCTTATTATGAGGGCATAAGAAAATTCATGCAGTATCACACATTCCAGCTATATTGGAGGACTAAGCAAAAGACCCCACAGAGTGGAGTACGTACTCACGAATGCCCACCGGTCTGTCCCCAGTCCTTTTCCTACCTCTCCACACTTTTCTACATCCAGCAGAGGTGGGCCTGTGGGAAACTCTTCTGATTTATAAATAATTGCTGCCAATTTTTTTCTTTTATACTAACCAGCAACTTAACTCTCTTGTAAGACTACTCTCAAGAGCCTAAGTCTCACTTACTTATTTGAAGAGCAGTCATTTTTTTAACCAAAACAATTTTAGTAATTGAGTGATAATAAAAACCAGGCATCAGTATGTGGGGGTATAAATGGGGAGAGAGTGATGAAAATTATTTTTTCTCAAATGTTTTTCATGGAGTGCTTTCATCAGAACCACCTGGTGTGGCTATAAAGAGCAGATTCCTAAATCAATCAATCTCTCTCTCGCTCTCTCTCTCTCTCTCACACACACACAAACACACAATATCAAAAACCACAATTTCTAGAGTGAGACCCAGCAATCTGGGTTAGTTAATTAGTACTAAAAGGATTTCAAATACTCTGGATATAAAGAATATAACAAACACCAATTTATCCACAATATGAAGTTTTAAACTGAAATATTTTTCAATTTGTAAGAAATTTTGTTTTGATTTTATTTGATTCTGAAATGAGACATTTCAGAGACAGTTCAGCATACATGAGACTGTCTCCCTGATTTCCCTTCCCTCGCCTCTCCTCAAAGGAATTACCATCTGAGTCATTTTATGTGACCATATTTTACATGTCCAGTTTCAGTAAAGTAGTACACTTTATATGTGTTTTATGTCTTTAAATTTTATGCAAAATTATATCAAATAGTACTCATTGCTTTGCAGCCTTCTTTGTTCATTACTAGTTATAGAGAATGTATTTATGCTAACATATGTGACTCAAGGCCAATAATCAATCGTTTTAGCTGCTATGGAGTGGCGTTTGCATTTTTTAAAGTCCTAGGAGTATCTATTTGCGTGAGAAGCACACACAGGGAGATAGTGAATCAGGACCAAGTCCAGGAGAGGACAAAGGAGAATAATGTGGAAATCTGTGGATTTGGGCAGGAGGGAGGGTAGGTACAAATATCACTGCTTATGTAGACAGTGGAGAAGACGACGCTCCACTGTGCCTCGCTCCGTGAAAGGTGCTCTGAGGGACTCCATTCCTTTAATAAATGCGCAACTTCTTGAGGTTCCATTGATCCCAAAGTAGAGACTAATTTTTGAAAAAGTTGTGCAAAGCTTCCCAGTGAAAATTTTGAGATGATGTATAAGAATTTTAGTCTGACTTCATAGAATAAAATACTACTATCTTCCAAAACACTCTGTATATATTTTTGTTCTATAGTTATCTATTACATATAGGGAAAAAAGTTTTAAGCACTCATTAAGTTAAAGGCTCTTTATGGTGAAACAAACAAATGCGACAAAAGGTAAACCTTTTGTCAATGAATGCCACTGACACTGTGAAGGAAAAAAATATATATATATATACATATTGCTTAAGGGAGTAGTTTTTCATAGCAAATCAATTAATCATGCCTTAAAAACCTTGAAATGTGTTCAGTTAAATAATTATTTGGTTTTAAATACTTTAAGTTCCATCAAATAACATTATCTAGCACTAGTTATCATTTCAGTTAACATATGCATTGTCACATAACAATGTTTTCCTTACCTCATTTTAAGCGTTGTATGGCTATTTAATGGAATATGGCCCTGGAAGTCATTCAATTAATAAAATTCTTTAATTCTTATTTTTTTCATATGGAATCCAATCATATCTCACAAAATGATAGCTTGAGTTTATGGCAGAAAATCAAGATTGTGATGATTTTCCTATCTTGGGCTGAAAGAAGCAATGCAAACATTCAGGAACTTGCTTAATCTATGAGAAGAGAACTGTAATGCTCCTGAGTCTCCAGGAACACGAGGCATGTGTCAGATTAGCCCATAAAGGACTCAACACACTGAGGCTCATATGCACATAAGGCAGAAATGAGCAAGACCTCAACTCATCGTGGGTAGACGTGCTGAAAATGTAAATTATCTTTACACGCAAAAATGCAAATTTATTGTGTATAAAATTTACTAATTTATATTTACCAGGTACATGGACATCTTTCTATATCAATAGTAAGGATTTTCAGTCATTATGCTAAATGCTTTCAATGGATGTCAACATATGAATATACCAATATTTTTTTACTTTCTCATTATAAAGAAAAAAGGTTAGAAAAAGTCTTACAGCACACAGATATTATAAAGTGTGCTACGTAGTTTAAGGAATAAAATTTGGGGAGCCCTTCTTCATAGTCTTTATCTTCTTACGTAAGTATATACAAGTACAAAACATTGTCTGGAAGGATGTCCGTCCTCGACGGCGTTGGCATCAAATCGCAGAGGGAAAAGAGACCCTACACGTCTCTCTCATTTGACAGCCCCATAACTGATACATAATGGTGAATTATTCCGGAGCTGATGGTGATGACGATGATGCTTATACAAAGTGAGTGTTTTTGAGAAATAAAAATCACAGCAAACAACAATTTTTAAAAAGCCTTTTTCTGAAAAACGGTTCAGAAGTGCTTTCATGTCTTCAGCGGTGCTGTCCTAGATGACGATGCCCTTTCCTTTGCTGTGAACAATCAAGGAAGAGCACTGTCAGTATCTTAAATCCATTCACAGGGAAGAATTGCCATTCACCTTTTGTGGTAATCTTCACTTTGGGATCAAGCCAGAAGTCACCTGAGCCAGGCACAGTGAGTGAGGCAGAGCCGGAGGCACCGTCCCATTTCCACAAGCCCGCCTTGCCAGGGCTTCCCTCTAACTGAAGGGGTCAGGCTTCCCTCTAACTGAAGGGGTCAGCCTTCCCATGTGGGATCACGCAGGTTAAAGAACAAAAGGGAGACTGTCAGAACTTCTCAGGAAGTAGAAAGGGCCACGGGAGAAGTATATAAACGACTCTGTGTCAGACTCTATGTTGCAGGGGTAAGCACTTGAATATAAAAATTTCCAACTGAGAAATGTGTTTGGAGGTTGATGAATGGTAATTTGTCTTTTACTGTAATCATTTTTTAAAATTTGAATATTCACTCTACTTTTTGATTAGCCATTATACATATGTTCATTCTAGATATCTAAATGCATTAATATTTATATGGAAAAGTTGTTCTCTGGGGTCACTTGTGGAGCTGAAGAAAACACCTTTTTAGGCCTAACGGTGTGTCATGACTTAGGTAACAAGAAGAGATGAATGGAATCAGGAGACATGTATATTCTTGTTCTAGCACTAATGAAGTTTGTATTCTTGGGAAAGAAAGTCTGAAATTTGCTACAATAACTCAGGAAAAAAACTGGGGGGAGTGGGCTAGATAATTTCCTATACTTTTCTGTATGGTGATTTTCTTTAATGTCTAAGTAAGCAGTCATATCTTCTATGATAATAATGAGTAAATATACAGCATCAAAAAATTACTCTGAACCTTTTCATGGAAGGCTTGAAACACTAATTTGAAATTCTCAAAAAGTACTTTTTTATTTTGCTGCTAAAGAAAAACCAAAATGATGACTGTTAGATTTGTCCCCATGATTACAACACAAAATAGAGTAATGAGAACAGAAAACTTCTATTCAGTGGTGTTGTAGCCCTGGGTAATTGCTGTGTATTCAAATGTTCAAGGAAACGACCCTGTGTAAGACTTTATGTTACAGTGGTAAGCACTTGAATATAAAAATTTCCCACCACTTACCCAGGAGGGAAAAGTACCAACCCAAGAGCGCTTTCACATAGACAAAAATAAACAAAATACAGAATGCCTATTTACATTTTAATCTCAATAAAAAACAAAAAGATGTTTTACCATCAATATCTCAATACAGTATTTTTCTATGCAATATTTAGGAAAAGCTATACAAAAATAATACTTTCCTTATTTACTTACATGCTGTAATTTCATTTGCTTTAACTGGCAGTCTTCATTCCAAAAGAGATAATATGGCATATTTGAGAAAGCAAAATAAATTCTATAATTGTAGCACGATGTTTTTAAAAAACAGAGTATCTTGTGCATGAAATTACATCGGAGACTATAAGTATTTTTAAAATTTTGATAGCGTTATAGTTTAAAATGTATTAAAATACAGCATATTATTACTTATATGTAATATAGAATTACATACATATATAAAATATACTTTTCACTTTAAAAATATGAGGGAAGATATCATGTTTAGTTTCAGAATATTGACCTGTGAGAGCCACATGACAAGTGAAATTAGAGAAGCAAAAAATTTCAGGACATACAGGACTCTTTTATTAAGTAAAATATTTTTAAGGGAAAAAATGGCTACATTTTTATTAATGTCTTTTTTGGTTGCTCACAGCAAAGGAAAGAGTATCATAACATTCCTGAAAAGTTAGTGTAATTTTAATATAAAATAGTCTTTTATATGTTTTCCATCTAGAAAAAATCCTATCTCCTTTAAAACCTGAGGCCAAGAAACACATGCCTGAGAAGTGGGCGGGGGCAGCTTCAGAGACTCCTAGATATTGAATAGGCAAGATGGCGCAGGACGAGGATCAGCACAGAAAAGCTGGCCTTGCATTTTTCGCTGTCCGATGACCCTAAGTACCAGTCTCCAGCATTAGCACTTGAAAGGAAAACTGGTTTCACAGTGCTTACCAAACTACGGAAATGATATGGCAGGCCTAACGTGGGCCTTTGAAGTACACGGAGGAAGTCACCCCTGGATTTCTCCAGCATAGAGAAGAATTGCGACCTATCCACTCTCCCCCTCACTCCCACCTGCCACTTCCAAGCACTCCTGAGGAGAAGCTGCACGAATCTCTTTTGAAACCATACAGGAAATTTTGCAGGCAATTTACAGAAATTCCAGCTAACAGTAGCTCCATTGAAAGCCTAGGTGGCGTTTCAAAGTGAAGCAAAAGAATGACCTATTTTCTTCACCACACCTTCTACATGGGAGCATATTAACCGAGAGCGAGTACACCCTGAATATGAACCATGATCGTTAGTTAATAATTGCCTGTCACAAGATTCCTCATAGTAATTTTAAAGAACAATATTGTCTATTCTTCTCCACCATCTAATTTTTACAATGATATTGGCACATGGTATTAATAATTAAAGATTATATACAAAGGTGGATTTGAGGTCAGAGCAGACTATAGCAAATAAGAGATAGTCATGTGTGTATTTCATTTCCCCCAATCTACAGCCATTTCTTATTGAAACACAGCAGAATAAAAATCAAGGCTGTCTTATTTAACTTGCCTAGAAATGCTGACGTGGGATAATTACGTTATCTTTAGTTTCTGACTGGCAATTCAGATGAAACTCTTCACTGATCCTGAAAAAAGATTTAATAGCTTTCTAGTGCTTTAAACAGGATATTATTCTAAGAAAGGAAAGTCTACAAAGAGGAATTTGTTGTCAAATTAAATGTATAACACCAATAGGAGACTCCATGCTAGTCCAGCTGGCCACAGATCAAGTAATTCCGGATGAAACTGAGCCAAGACTTTTGCTAAAAGGTCCCTTTCTTTCATGGGTGAGCAAGGAGTATGACCAACCCAGAAAAGCCATGGAGACTATTTTATGGAATTGAAGACAGTGTGGGAGCCAGAACCTCAAATTAAGAATCAGGAAGTCTTAGTTCTACTCCTGGCCTGGCCTTTATTATGCCTGACTATGTGATGCCTCACTTACTGACAGGCAGTGCATTCAAGGGATGCTCTATCTGCCCCACCACAAATTCACTATTAGGAAGAATCAGGTATTTGCCTGAATGTTTTGTTCTCTCCACCTATTTGGCATGGGATACAGAGCCAATGTGTGTCTCCAGGAGGCATTCTTTTCCCTGAACTCCACGTTTATTCAGTCTGTAAAATGCCTCAAACCTTGCTTTTCCTCCTCACTACCTAATGCGTGTGCTGTGATGTCTGCTGTCTAATTATCAGCATTTGGAGAAAGAAGAACACTAGCACTCTCTCGCTCAGACAGAAGGCAAGAAAGGTACTAGGGACTCCTGCTGCTGAAGTCATCCTAGTTCAGAAGCTTCTTGGAAAAACAACCCACTAGAAACACTGTCTCTCTCAGATACTATCACAGTGAAGTCAGAGAAACTTCACTGCTAGGGGACTAAGTAGCTCTGCAGAGTAAATAAGAGCATCTTTCAAATGTCCAGATGGCTACCAAGTGTCCTGGCAATATTAAATTGCAGACAACAAAACAGACTGAATAGAAGACTCTGTCTTGATTTGCCTAGTCTCTGCAGACCTGTGTCTGGAAAAGGTACAACTGAAAATGTATTCCCCAGCAGCTACATATACTTTCCACACTTTCACAACAGCTGGCTGCAGTCTCAAGGCAACAGGATGTTTCTGTTCTCAGCACTACACAAGTACAAACTGGGAAAAAAGAGATATATATCATATCATTGACTCAAGTTCAGCTCACACTCAAATAAATGCATTTTCCTCATTAGAAAAGCAGCCTGAGACTATTCCATTAAGAGTAGCCTGTTTGTGACCTATGCAGGCATGACATTCTTGAGCTCCGTTAAAGAGTGTATGCATAACTTGTATCTTCTGTCTCAACCAGAGAATACAAAAATATATTTAATTCTAGACACAGACCATTAATTAAGTCATCAGCAGAATTATGTCATATGCAGAGAAAAATAAACTGAGCTAATGAGGATTTGAAAACATGCAAAATGAAAAAATGAGCAGAGAAGCTGGGAGCCAGGGTTGTCACTCAATTATAAAGCACGCTCAACATGCTCATGGTCCTTTCTAGGCTGCACTGAAATAAATAAAGATGGAACTGAGGGCTTTCACCTAGAAAAGGAAGAAAACTGACACAATGTAGCTCTTCGAATATTTGACAGCTATTCTGGGGAACAGACCCTACATGCTCTGCCTCATTCTGCAGGAAGAAATTGGAAAATTAGAGGAAATCAGAATTTTACTCTATAATGTCAAAAAGATCTACATTAATACAAAAAAGATTGCTCCCTAGAGAATAGTATATAAAACATAAAATGGATTGAATAATTGTTAAAAGTTTAAATAATTGGGTAAGGTGACTTCTAAGGATTTTTACAATTAACTATTGTGGTATCAAAGTTCTTAAAAAACAGTTTTTCTGGGTTGGCAGGAATGGAAACCAGATTGCAAGACTTGGGGAGAGAATACAAGATGGCATTTAACTTAAAGTGTTATCTGTGGAAGGAAATCAAAATGAAACACCGGAAAGAGAACAAGGTTCGGTGTGAAAGAGCCAGCGTCTGGTCTTGGACTTACCCAGATAGAAGAGACTTTCCCTCAGAAGATTTCCTGGAGTTCAGTTTCATTTCCTGCAGAATCAGGGCCCTGGTCCTGAGCTTCTGTAGTTCTAAATTCTTAAATTTTGAAGGAGTCATCCAGAACAGAACATTAAACAATTTAAAGAAATATATTTTGATTAAGGAAAAGTACAAGTGTAAAAAGCCTGTTAGTTACAATGAATTTTAAGGGACTTTACAAAGTTAAGTAGTATACAGGTCAAGGATGGCAGACGCAGGACCCACATTAAGAAAAAATAATTCTCCAGAAGAGCAATAACTTTAAATCTACATCTTATATTATTCTCTGCCTGCACAAAAGAACAAATGCTAAGGAAAATAAATTGATTAATTAAATAAAATGAATTATTTCAATATTTTTACTTTTACTAAGCCATAATTCCGTATGTTGACTTATCAATTAATATTTCTAAGTCAAAAACCTAAAACTGACTCTGGCCTACCCTCCAGCATTTTTGAGACAAATCATACCCTCACTCAGGCCAAATTCCAAGGACCTGTTATGCACATGCCTTCCAATTTTGGATTTAATAATATCTAGTTCATACCTTAAATGGAACCCGGAAAGTATTTACACCACAAAAATCAGCAAGTGTTAAAAATTAGGACTTTCTTTTGCGTTTGAACATAAGTATTTACTGACAACTACTGTTACCCACCTACCTCTACTCCTAGAAAATTTTACCATACATGACTCTCTCTCTCTTCTTCCATTTTGATCCCAAAACATATAGGGCCTTGTTTTATAATTAGTTATTATCTCCCTATAATTGCTATACTGTTTGTTCATTAAGATTTCAGCATAAGAAGACCAGAAGTATTCTTAGTTATAATCAGTAGCATTCTTGGATATCAAATATAGTTGAGGTTCCAAAAATCTTTCACTATAAATAGATACTGAGAAACTTAATTTTTAAAAAATTCTTAGTAAATCACTCCTTAGTTTACATCCTTCCAGCCGCCTCCCACTGCACAAAGGGTAAAGTTTACCTCTTTAAAGTGAGGTCAAAACAGTGTCATTTGCCACCTGTTTGTACCCGCTCATTTTGCACATTCTCTCCCTCTTCCTCTCTCTCCTTCAGGGTCCCTGTTTTTGTGTCCTGCGCCTGCACTTGTGTCACTGTATCACTCTTCACACCGTTTGGAATATCATCTTCCTAGTTCTCTTCTTCCTCCTTGTCACCCCTTGTCCCTTCCCCCTCCTCTTCTCCTCTCTTTTTCTCCCTAATTCTATCTCTAACTCCATAACCACCTCCCTTCCCCAGAACGCTCTCTTCAAATGATCCTGTGTAAAGTGGGGCAGCCTTCTTGAAGTTACTTCTCATCAACTTATTTTTCTTCTTCTGATACTAGTCACTACCTTATGTATGAATTTGCTCGCTTTCAGTCCCATCTCTTTTGCTCACTGATGGATATTCTGTCCCCTTAATAATGCTTGGTCCAGAACAACTGTAGCAGGAGTAAAGAAGGAAGAAAATATAAGAAGAAAGAAAATTTAGAAGCTTGGTTTTGACTTGAGGGGAGTAAGATACTGAAATATCAACTTTGTAAATAGGAAATTTCACTTGTTCAAAAGTTCTTCTTCACGGACTATAGTCACAGAATGAAATTAATCCGCACTGAAGAAGGCATCCAGCTGAAATCACAGATGTGCCACTTTGCTTTCAAGCATGGCCTGTGTGCTGGAGTTTAGCCATGGATGTATAAAAGGTCAAAACTCTATGAAAAATTAATACTTTGGTTCTAAAACTAAGGACAATGACATCTACTTAAAGTATCAGGTTTGTAGTCACTGCATTTAGTGAGATTTTATGAGTGTAGCCTGTAAAACGCTTCACCACTCCAACCAAATATAGCAGACTGTGAGTAAGGAAGCATCCAGGAAAGAAAGGGGAAAACTGGGCTTATATCTCTAAACAGAATGTCAGAGAACGAAACTGTTTAGTTTCATCCTTTTGGAAGATGATTGAGATAACTTGATATTGAGCCAGGATAATTTGGAAGTATTTTTAAAGCATAATCTTAGCATCCAGTTAATCCAAAGACAAATTGGGTCTGAGACTACTGCTGAGAGGTCCAGCATAGCTGCAAATGTATTGCTTTACCCAGTATTAATTTAGTAGCTGGAAAAACATCAAGATATATTTTCCAAGGCTTAGGGGTGTTATATCACGGTTCCTATTGATTTCAATGTTATGATTATTACTGAAAATATATTAGGAGGCAGTAGATAATTTGATTCTATGTCTGCCAGGTAGAAAACCTACAAATTTGTCTTTCAGGACCCCACCATTGAGAAATCAAAGACTGTCACACAAACTACATGTGGATATAGAAAATCAAAGATCATTTTGCAAAACACAGCTCATTTTAAAAGAGAAGGTGATTGTGTAGACTAATATAAATGAAAAATATTTAATGGGACTTAATTATTATTCAGTCAGATTTTTCCATTTTGGACTAGTTATAAGGGGGTTAAGTACAAAAATCTGTAATATTTCTGGAATTTATCTTAGGGTATAAGGATTTTACTATAAGTAACAGTCTTCAATTATAACCAAGTTCTGGAGCATTAAATGACATAATATATAGAAATGTTCAGATTTGTTTGTTCACAGATATCATTCCTAATTTATTCTCAAAGTTAATCTGTCTTAACTTCATTAGTCCTTCAATTTTTATTGACCTTTCAAAACATGTAGGCTTAGTTTTAAAAAAAATAATTTATCTACTATTAGTTTAAGTAATTGATTCTCTAACCAACTTAATCTAATAAACCAATTATTTGACATCTGAGAGATAATGCTTCTATAATACTAATGATTTGCCTCAGCTGTTGGAGGCGCAGAGAGCCCTGTAGGATTAGTTTAATGTATTAAGTTACCCTCCTCCATCGGGAGTGCCTCCAAATGGAGGATGGGGATAGGGAGTTTAAAAGGATTAGAAGTAACTACAAAAACAAAAGTAAAAGTCTGATTCATGAGCAGTGCTGTACTGAAACAAAGCCCCAGACCTGCTGCTCTTGTATCAACAAGCCTTCAAGTCTCTGTCATGACGTGTTTTCTCTCGGAGACTGGCTCCCTGTGGTACTTGAAAGATGATTTCTAATAAGTATCCAAGACAGATGGGAGGTAGGCAAGCTAGTCACAGTGAAGCTTTACTCCAAAAGGCTAGTCCTGAGCCCATTTCCTCTCCCCATATACATTGCTTCTAAAGAACCTACCTGTACTTTCTGTGCTCCTTTTCCTACCCAGTGTTTGACTGCACCCTCAGCCTTTAGCACAGCACAAGGCCTTTTGAGTAGGGAAGGGTAGGAAGGGGCCATGTCCAAGTAACTCTCCATGGCCATCAAGAAGTTTGAGCTGCTCCTATAAGCCAGAGGATTTTGAAAAATATATATCAGAATATTCAGAATAAGCAACCATGGTCATTTCCAAAAATATATATTTCTGTACAGGATATTTTTTAAAGTATGTGAAAAAACAAAAGATGCTTGGAAAGAAGTATTGGCAATGATACAGCTTGAAACAGCAGTCAGCAAATGGTCCCATGCAAGAAAAATCTCACACTGCAGAAACAAAAACCTTGCTTTGCTTCATTCTTTTCACATGACTTTTCCTATATTCAGAAATATTCCTCCAAAAATATTCTCTTCCTTAAATGTCTAACCACAAACAACTCTTAGTATCTTAAAAATAATTAATTTGTGCTTTAGGAAAAGACAAATATAAAATTTTTCTCCAAGAATAATTAATTAGAAAGTAGGACGTATGTGTTGGGACTCTTCGTTATATTTTTTCATACATTTAATATTTATGTACAATACTTTCTTGGCAGGAGATCAGAATCTCTCCAATGAAGAGCCCATTGATGACACAAAATAGAATTTCCCTTCTTTTTTGAGTGGAAGACGGCCTATTATCCAATGTCCTTTTTGTCCCACTGAAGAACAGGGAACGTTTTATTCTTTCCAAGAAATGACTTTTCAAATTCAGTTAACAACATGTTCTGTTCCTCAGGAAATAAGAGAAGATCGAGATAGGGCGCGGCTGGACTCCATGGTGCTACTGATCATGAAACTGGACCAACTTGATCAGGACATCGAGAATGCTCTCAGCAGCAGCTCCACCCCATCCGGGACCCCGACGAACCTGCGGCGGCAAGTTCCTGTGAGCTTCTACCTCTCTGCTTCCTTCACTTTACTTCACACAGTCCCTCCTACAAGTGAAACACTTCTGATTATGATAGATACTCATCTAATAAATAGAGTCTTATAAAGATCACACAACTATGTGTATGCTTGATGCAGAAAGTTCACAAAGAAATGGGTGCTATGAAGAAAATATTTAATATTAAATGGAAAGAAAAGTAACTGGGAAATTTTGCACTCTAGTGATTAAATGCTCTTTGTTATGGTTGTTTACCTAACTGGCAGTACTCTATGACAGGCTGTTCACTCCATTAGTATGTTTCACAACTATCTTGTCTAGTAAGTTACTTCTAAAGTCTCACGAATTTACATTACTTGAAGAAAGTGTCTAATAAATATTTGTTGTAAGAATGGGGTGGATGGGTTGGTGGATAAATGAGTGGAAGGATGGATGCTGGTTGAACTAACCCAACAGGAAAATTTATATGAACTTACCTTGACAGCAACCTAAGAGGTAGTTCATGAAATATAATAAAGAGAACAGAGGAGATAATTTTATTCTATGTAACACTAATTCCAGGAATAAGTCCTCTGAGATTGTGACACTCAGAATAAAATTTGAAATACATAAATTCATGGCTGACTGTACACTTTACATATTTAGTGTGAGATTCAATTTAAATGGTTTGATTTATGCAGACATAACATGGTTGAATTTGCTCATATTTAGACTATAAATTCCTTTTCAATTTATGTATGATGTGCTATGCAATAATAAATGCAGTGAGAGAAGTAATTTCTGTTTATCTGACATCAAAGAGGTGGAAAAGCATAGGTGTAAATTTGGTTACCAATTGAACTCAAACTATTATGTATCCAATTCTTTGCTCAGTGTTGTTCTACTGTTGATTCTGAAGTGAACAGATTAAAATAAGGCCGATTTCACATACATCAGATATAATTCTAAGTGCTCTGCATGTCTTCACATATTCATTCTTCACCTTCTTTGGGTGAGTAAAAGTCATGGAGAAATTAAGGGTAAGAGTTAGAGCGGAATTCAGTTCTAGCCAGTCATTTTTTTTAGTACTGCATATTAGGTGTACAACTTAATGCATCTCGTTTTGAACATACATCCTACTTTGATCATATCTACTTGCTGTGCTTAGTAACTGTGTCCTAAATCTTTCAGTTCTGTCTATTGTTCTAAGCTCAATGAAGCCTCCTCCCTCTCTACCTCTCCCCACCCAGTAGTGTCTCCCACATAACTTGGTTTAGGCACGTTAATCATTGAGAAAGAAGGAATGCCGTCAAAGTGACTTCCTTAAGGCCATCAACATGGGCTCTTTTAACTGGGTGTAGTGGCACATGCCTGTAGTCCTAGCACTTGGGAGGCTGATGCAGGAGGATCACTGGAGTTCATGACCTAGTGAGTTCAAGGCCAGCCTGGATTACATAGTGAGACCTTGTCTCAAAAACAGGAGGTGGGGGGCTATTTTTAGCCTCTAATGATGCACTCAAGAGACTATAAAGCATGAGAATCTCCACAAGTTTGAAGCCATTCTGGGCTCTCCAGTGAAATCCTGTCTTAAAAAGACCAAAAAGGAGGAGTTATTTACATTTTTATTTCCATAAAAAGAATGTAGAGAAGATTTATACCCACTTTGATCAATCCCTCTAAAGCCTGAAATAACCACGTTTTTCAGCTGGACATACCTTAGTACTTCTTTTCCATTAATGTAAGCATGGGATACATTTTCTCTTTAAATTTTGTTTTTAGTTTGGAAATACTAATTTCTTCTGTCTTTTAAATCTTGCTTTTTCTCACCACCTTCAACTTTCGCTGCTCCTTAGATATTTAGGAGAAAGATATAACTCAAATTTCTGCTAAATACAATTCCATGTTATAGTCTCCATCTCAGCAAACAAGAGAGCCCTGCCCTGCTACACAGGATTCTTTGTTAAATGTTAAAGCAAAATAAGATTAGGAGCTAAGGCAGGTGACTCTTTGAAGACATGTCTATATCTACATTTTCCACCTGTACTTAAATTGTAAAGTGAACTTCATATTATAAGCCATATCTCATGGAATATCAAGATGATTGTTGCCTCCGTAAATGAAGATCTACTTATAAACTCTCAGTATATAGCTGGAATATAAGACAGTGGGAACATGCACTTTGGTGACTGCCAATCCGGTTCAAATTTTATAACTACTTTCTGCAAATATAAGAAATTATTTAACCTCTCAACTGTAAGTTCATGTAAAAAAGAGAGGTGTTGTTTCTTCATTAATAATGGCTTTTGAGAGAGTACATGAAGGAAATACATGTGTTTTGAGCAGATGTAGCACAGAATATATATCTGGCAATTATTGATTCTCCTCC
Source organism: Dinomys branickii (assembly GCA_004027595.1). Taxonomy (NCBI): domain Eukaryota; kingdom Metazoa; phylum Chordata; class Mammalia; order Rodentia; family Dinomyidae; genus Dinomys; species Dinomys branickii. The sequence continues at coordinate 14,635 of PVLD010020175.1, forward strand.
CACCCGCAGACTTATTCACATCAGGCACATGGCTAAAGACGAATAAGACACAGTCCTCGGGCCTCAAAGTTCCTTTTCAGTCTTCGTGTTTTTCTAGGTCACTCCTTCATCTTCATTTCTATTCCTTGGTATTCAAGCTAATTTTAACATTCTCTCATCATCAAAAGTTTTTCCACAGGCACTTTCCATTCCTTTTGATAATTGCTCCATGGAATAAAAGGATTATAATGGCATGATTATGACTTTGTTCCTCCAGCAAGGAGCACTGTCCCAGATTCAGAGAAAATGCCTCACCCTATCCTTCTACACCACTGTGAATTTACAGTTTAGCAGGGAGAGCGATGACACAGTGGCTCTCTCCTATGCTCAGCATGGGAACGCTCATGAAAAATGCCAGAATGAATTCTACATATGATAAGAATGTAAAGAACAGTGTATTTAAGAATGAATTCACTGGGAAACGAATGTGAAAGTAGGGTTACAGACAAAGATCTAAGGGAGGCTGCCTAGGTAGCGTCATCTGGTTGGTTATAACATCATAGATGCTCCACAGCTCAGAATCTGGTTTTGTCTACCTCACAGTCCAAACAAACTTGATTTTATCCAACTACCCACTACACATCAGTCTCTCAACCTGGTTTAGAATAGTCAGTCTCATGGGAGAAGTGGCAGGCAGGGGCACGGAAGGAGAAGACAGTAGTATTTAGTGAACATTATACATGTTACTTCATTTAGCCTCTTGACAATCCTAAAAGGAGAAACCCGAGCTTCAGGAAAGCTGAGTAATTTACCTGTGGTCATGGTCACACAGACGAGGAGTGGTAAGTAATTTACCAAAGTCCGGACAGCTGGTAAGATTTATTTCCACATCGGTCTGAAAAGACCGCGTTCATTCTGCTATGTTAAAAGCTTTCCAAGTTACAAATTTTTCATTCACCATCAGATATCATTTCTTCAGCCACAATCCCTTGTGTGACAGTCACTTTTTTTCTGTACAACACGCTATTTCGAGTGTGAGTTACTGTTTTTGAATCCATGTGCAGTCAAGACATTGATAATCTCTTGAGACATTTCATGCGTACTGCAGGAAAGCTGAAGAAGCACGAGGGCTAAAACCATGTCACTCCCTTTAGCAGCTCTCCGGCCCTTTCAGCAGTAGTGTTCAGCTTCTCTAGATCTTCCAAGGTGACTATTCCTAACTTGTACCATTAACACCACAGCTCTACTCTACCCTTACATTTATGTCTTTGCAAATATTCTTGCCTTTATCTTTACCTAGTAAATGGAAGGATTGACAGATTTCCTGGCATTATACCTCCCCATGACGGTGGGTGCCTCTTTCCTATTTTATTTCTAAGCCAATAAAAGACATTTTGTTCCTTTTATCTAATATTTATCATAGAGTTAGTGTCCATGTTCCCATTCCTTCCTATGTTCCTTGTCTCACTGTGAATTATTCATCCCTTGTCATGAGTTCAAATTCAATTATTCTCTTCCTATTCATTCTTCTTCCTTTCCTTTTTATTTTTTTTTTATTTTTTATTTTATTTTATTTTATTTTTTTTGCGGTACTGGGGATCGAACTCAGGACCCTGCGCTTGCTAGGCAGGCGCTTATTCCACTGAGCTATATCCCCAGCCCCTCCTTTCCTTTTTAGCATATGTACATCCTGCACTTTATCCTCCGTCTACCTATTAAATAAATAATATCATCCTTTTTGAAGACTGCGACACTAATGTAAGGGAAAAGAGTGGTGAGAGATGTCACTGTTCCTTTTCACTGCAGCCAACTAAACACAAAACTTCCTTTGATCTTCTTCCAGGCATTGTCTGGTCTTACTTCTTCCTGATGACCCAAGTTTTCATCTCTTCTTAACTAGTATTTCTTCCTTGATTTAATTCTTGCCATTGCTCCATCCTTTCTGCACAATCCATCTCTTCTCTGAAAAATCCAACAACAGCGCAGTCTTTAGCGGTAGCATTTGACACTATTAAACGTTGTCTCTCACAGACGTTCACCACTCCTGTGCCTTCTGGCTCCTGCCCTGTCTTCTCTACCTTCTCTGTCTGCTTCAATGCTTCCTCTTCCTGCCTTTTGCCTCTTACTTTCTATATCCAGATTCTGCACTTCATTCCCCCTGCTGTCTGACTTTGAATATTCTCCTTGAGAACTTCCATTACCTTGTTCATAATGTGATTTACAATGAGGTGGGGTTTTTCGAGTCTCCATATCTGCAGAGCCTAGAGATCACAAGATCCCCACTCTTTAGTGCCACAATTGAAGTGTGTATGCACCTCTACTTTAGTACAAACCACACCAGATTCCCTACCACAATAAGAACTCTGCTGAGGTCTGTATATTTCTCTGCCCTAATATAGTTGGAGGAAGAGGGTGACAGTAAAGATGGAACCCTCATAGGAAGAGGACGAATAAGATGCATTACACAAAGCAAAGATGGATGGCAGGGCAGGTATTAGATTTTTGGTACCTCTGTGTGTGAGTGTGCTAGCAGTGAGTAAGGAGGACTGTGCATGGGACAGCTCTGGGTGATACCCCACAGTGAGCATAAAATGAATTGTACTAAACTACACATTCACGGCTCTACTTAAACCACTTTAGTTGGGTTCTAGGTCCTTAGTAGAATAACACTGTAGTTTCTTTACTAGGTTGATCTTTGAGATCAGAAACACCTATTGTTTAATGCCAGTTCTGTCACCAAATGTGACTTCACTTGAGTGTCTTGCTTTAGGTCTTGGCTTCATCATTGCTCAAGTGAACACAGGATTGGTGGACAATGAAGTAGATGGTATAAAACATTCTCTGTAATAGTTAAAAACAAAACGTGGTAATTTTTGAACTTTATTATTTCACTCCAGAAGCAGTGTATGGTTAGAAAGATGCTAGAATATCTTGTTAATTACCTAGTGAAATCATAAACAGGAAGGTAAAATTAATGTAAGAGATTTTATGTACAAGAAAGGTCACATATAAGTGACATATATTTGTTACTACTCATGACTATGCCTTTGATGTTTATAATTACCTGCCAGTTGTCACTACCTAATGTGAATTCCATTTGAAATTTGAATGAACCATACTTTACCTAGAATAATAGAGTTTGCATACTCAAAAAAGTAAAATAGATAGCCCTTATATGAAGACACTGTGGACATCAGAAATGTGGATACAACTATATATTCTGTTCCTGCATGTACACACACACACACACACACACACACACACAGAAACATCCATAACATACACCTATTCTTAAAGAATGCAGCATTCTTCATATTCATTATCATTGTATTTGTCTTTTGTACTATTTCAATTGCAGAAAAGTGAACTTTGATGCTATTGATTTATAATTTTAGAGCAAAAACGTAACTACTCATACTGAGAAGACAGAAAAGGAAAGGTATTAATATTTGTCAACATGATTATTCTTTGACATAATATCAAATGATATTCTGTGTGCCAGGCACAATTCTCAAACATGGGGATATGTCAGGGGATAAGGTAGGTGAGGACCCAGGGATTTAGCTCAGAGGAGCAGCACCTGCCTGGCACAGGTGAAGTCCTGAGTTCAGTTCCCAGGACGCCCAAGAATATCAGACAGGTGATTCTTGTTCTTGTGATGAAGACAGAAGAATATGAAAGAGAGTAGGGTTGACATGTGGATGAGCAAGTGAATACCTTAATAGATCCACAGACAGATAGACAAATAGAGGATATAAATCAAATGCTGTAAAATAATTTTGAAATGAGAAATGCTACACTGTAGAGATAGATTGAAGGGAGAAAACTAGTTTGCTTGAAATGTAAACAAGTGCTTTAAGGTAACGGCATGTTTCATGCCGTAGAAAGCAGCTTAATGTAATAGAAGAACGAAAAACCAGCCAGTGTGACCAGAGCATATGAAAAAAACAAGAAAGTAGTAAAGTCCAGGGTCAGAGAGTTGGAGTTCAGGGCAATTATTTGACAGTGTGGACTAGGGTAAAGTTGATATGTAGAAAGAGTAGACCAAGAGATACTGAATTCAGCATTTTCTCAGGTTAAAGGCTGTCTTAGTTTCTTTTCTCTCGTGGCTGAGACAAAATACCCAACACTCAAAATTAAGGAAAGGAAGGTTTATTTAGCTCACAATTTGTGGAGTTTTCAATGCATACTCAGCTGGCTCCAAGGCAGGGTGGTGTGGCATAGGGGCAACAGTTCAAGGTGTCAGAAGACAGCAAAAGCAGCAAGAGCAAAAAGAGGAGGAGCCCATCTGTTTTGCTCCCTTATATTGCAGGCGGGATACCCCACACCAAGGGAGTGTAGCGCTCACACGATCTCTGGGCCCTCCTCTTGCACAGGTTCAAACTGTTTACAGAGTGAGGACCCTGGGCCCCTGCTGAGTCACTAGTTAACCTTCTAAATTTCTCAAATTGACACAATGTATCAACCATAACAAAAGTATAGACTGACACGGACCTTTTATCCCTATCCCCTGATTTCTACCACATTCACACTTCCTCTGTGCAGTCAAGTCACCTACTTAAAGAGCTCATTCGATATATTAAATGCCCAGCTTTCGTAGAAGTAACAGAGTGATTGAATAATCCATTGCACAGATGTGTTGAGTTCATACCATGTATAGCTACTAAGAAGGCATAATGATGTTAATTACTGTCTGTAATATATGTGTATGGAGCAAGTAATGGCTAACTATGATGGAAATTATTACATGCCAACTGAATGCTTAATCTGCATAAAATTCTATGAGTGCATATTGTTATACCCATTTGCAAACAACAGAATTGTATTATACATGACAACACGAGATTTCTGCCCTCGGTGTATAGTTCATTGCACAGATAGATATTTCAGCTAAAAGACTCTAGGCCATCAGAACAGATGTGACCATCAAGGTCTACGGAGAACAGAGAAGAGAGTAAAGGGGAGGAGGGATGAGATCTCTCCTTTTGGGTAATGTGCACTGTGGCTCTCCGTGCAGTTCGGCCGGTGCTTTGTAGCAGGTGGGGTGTTAAGTGGGTCATGCAAGATTATGTGGTGAAGAGAGGATGTCTGTTGGTTTCTGCTCCTAGTTCATACTGCACTTCCCTGACCAACCCCCACCACTGTCCCTTCCAACTCACATAAAACTGTCCAGTTAGTAAAGTAGAATGTTACCACATCTCAGTATTTCCCAGCCCCCACAAGGGTACAATTGTTCTACAAAGTAATGCATGGCTACAAGTGACATGCCAGCATCGCCGGTGTTCAGTGTTTCTGTGTGTGTTGACAAAAAGAGGGCATGGGAAGGTGCTAGTGGCAGGGAAACTGGCACGCATGGTCCACTCACCAGCACATTTACTTTTAACAGGATACGGAACCAGGAGCCAAAAGTGGAGCAGATACTATTTCAGTAAATCCGATGCAAACAAATTTGTCTTCCAATACTGAGTCCACTGATCTACACTCTTCCACCTCAGCAACCAGCTCTGGAACCAAACCCAAGGCTATGGTAAGTTATAAACAATAGCAGTGCATCTTAATGAAGAAGTGTTGGTCTGCATCAGGTAAGGATTGATGTCCCACTCATGTGGTATCAAAGAAATGCTCTTGGGGTCCAAGCTGTTCAGATCTGGTGGTATTTACTTAAGGACCATCCTAGAAACATACTTTAAGTTTTATTGTTTTATAAATGGTAACATGTATTTCACTGAAACAAGCCATGGAACCAGAACTGTGCAAGAGTATGGTACATTTTGTTACTGAATCCTCAGAGCTTTAAAGAACCAAAAATAAATGCTGGAGATGGATTTTCCTGTATTGTTATCCTGACCACCATATCACTTACTAGTTGGAGAATTAGTTCTCTAAGCATCAGTGACAGGTGATGATGAGAGATGGATGGATGCATAGATGGGAAGATGGATGAACGGACAGGTAGAGAGATAGATGATAGATAAGCAGATGAATAGAATAAGATGGAATCAGATAGGATAGGCTAGGTTAGGATAGGATAGGATAGGATAGGATAGGATAGGATAGGAAAGGATAGAATAGAATAATAGAATATGGAAACAAGTATACAAAATCACCAACATTATGAATTTTCTGTGGATTTTAAATGGTATAACAGTTGTGAATTGCTTAATGAAATATTTGTTACAGTCCAAATACTGAATAATGTAAACTAATGTCAGCATAACACCATCATAAACTTTATAATGCTATCCAAACAAATGAAAACAGGAGTTACCACAGAGAAAGTAAGAGGCGAACAGCAACAAGAAAATAGTAGTTGACTCAAAGAGTAACATTTATGGAGGAAGCAATTACTACTTCAAATATCGAAAGCCACAGCATTTCCATAATAACTTTTTCTAGCTTAGTGAAAATCATGGTGCCATATTTTTTAAATGCCTGTGTTAGCATAACACAGAGAAATTTTTTAATTCCTTGTTTTCCTGCCTTTAAAATAAAAAGCACGGGCCTGGGGATATAGCTCAGTTGAATAAGCCCTTGCCTGGCAAGTGCAAGGTCCTGAGTTCGATCCCCGGTACCACAAAAAAAAAAAAAATAATAAAAAAAATAAATAAATTCAGTATTAAAATATTTTTAAAAATAAATAAATAAATAAATAAAATAAAAAGCACTTCTAAAATGGGACTCCAGGGAATGCTCCTTTCTTGACTTGGTAGATTTGCTGAAATTGCACAAGAATTAAAATTCACTGAATTTCATTGAAATAACTGATATGCCAAACTTCAATATGTACACACAAATTAAATTTATGCAGAGAACATCTCTTGGTGGAATTAACACCTAGAACAT
>PVLD010020175.1:21556-34642 GCA_004027595.1 Dinomys branickii
CCCGTCTCTGTCTCTCTCTCTCTCTCTCTCTGCAGTACTGGGATAGAAAGAACCAGGAGTGCTCTGTCACTGTGTTATATTCACACCCCTTTTTGCTTTATTCTTCTCAGACAGGGTCTTGTGAAATTACCAAGGTGGGACTCGAACTTGCAATCCTCCTGCCTCAATCTCTCCAAGTACTAGGCTTATAAGCATGTATTGCCAGGCCTGGCTAGGAAAATGATTTTTTTAATTCACTCAACTGTTTTTTGAGAATCACTGGAGAACTGGTTTTCTTAAACATCAGAGTAAAGTGTGGGGCTCACTATTTAAAGGCGGGTATGTTTTAATTCACTTTTTAGCAACCCACTAGCATCTTGCCTAGCAGTTCTCTCCTCACTCTGATACTTGTTTTGTATTTATCTTTTGCTTTAGGATAATGATGATTGAACCCACATTTTCTTCTTTGAAATACATATAATTTGTTGTAATGTATTCTACTGTGTGTGTGTGCTGGTCTTTGGTGTTTTTTCAATATCCCTTATCAATATATATGGTAGATATAATTATGCAGATACACACACACACACACAGCCATTTTTAGTTTTGTGATGAGATATACAAATTCATAAGTTTTCCTACAACTATTTCTTTTAGAGTATTCTGGGAAGGATTCTTGTTTATGTTTTTTTATTGTTTACCATATCATTAGCCTAAATTATTCACCCACCAATCACAGTTAACACATATCTAAATCAATTATTGAACAGAACAGTACTTTAACATATTGCAGATAAAATACTGAAAATGTGGTAACCTTGGATAGAACGGGATGTGAACGTGACATTAGACGCTAGACGTGGCTTCCCTCAAAACTCTCACAGCTCCATTATTTTGCCACAACTCATTAATCAGTGAATAATGACAATTGCTCTGCATTTGAATTAGCCTATAAATGCGATATTCCACTTCAAAGCAACCAAAACCCCCGAGCAATCACAACCAACACCACAGGTAGAGTGAGACAACTGGATATGCAACTCTGTGCAACTGCTGAGCTAGTAAATTTCTCTAGCAGGCCAGGAAAAGTATCCAAAGTGAAACACATGACTGGCAAACACAGCTGACAGAAAATTTCTTAAAGAAACACTAATAAAAAAAAATGAAAGTAGATTGAAAAACATGCTATTTTTTGTATTGTTTTGTTGCTATCCTTTTAGATTCTCCCTTTTTACTACAGTCTGAAAATGATTCTTATATCATGAATCATTTTTATGGTTGGAATATTAAAATGGACAGTTTTACTTCTTTTATGAGGATTAAACACATCATTCTTCCCCATAACGTGAATCTCAGTTAGAGTATTCTGGATGCTTTGTAAAAAGAATGAAAATTCTCGTATTCTACGGAGCTTCTCACTAAGAACTAAAATTTCAATTTTAATGCTAAGTAGAAATATGAAATCCAAAACATACCCACTTAATTTATCCACTTTTAATCAATTAACTTCCTATTGTGTTTACTGAAGCTTACATATATTTCAGAATTAATTTAATTTACATTTTTATTTGATGCTATGAAAATAATTTGTGATGATGAATATTACATTTTACTTTCCTTTTGTTTGTAGGCTTTCTGTGTTTTTAGATGCATATTTTCCAATGAGACTATATGCATATATATATACATAATAATTAAGATGAAATGAATGAATAATACCTAGATTTTTCACAATAACATCCAGATTTTTCATTAATTATATGTATACATCATTCTGAAAATTAAGCATTGAATGGATTTCTGAGATGTATCTCATATAAAAGTAAAAACCCTACAAGTTGCCTCTTCACTGCCAATAAACACATCCTGGAGGTAAAAGAAGCCTAGTGCTTTATATCAAGTTTAGCCAGGCATGGTGGTGCACTTGGGATCCTGAGGCAGGAGGATCGATGTGAGTTCGAGGCCAGCCTAGGTTATAAAGTGAGCTCAAGGCCAACCTGAGCTGCATAGCAAGACCCTATCTCAAAAAGACAGAAAAAAAAAGTTTAGTGCTTCTCTCCTGCGTTGTTTTGTTAATTTGAATTAAACTCATAATACCTTTCAGACTGGACTCTTCAACGAACAATGCTGGAACAATTATATTACTTTCTGTAAAGTGCTTTGTTGCAGTACAAAGCAATATCCTGATACAATTCTGTCTTTTGTTTCCTCTGTGGCTTGACTTGCTCTGTTAGTCTTTAACATAAAGTTGTAGCGTGAAAATGTTTTAACACTGAACACCATAAATTCAGAAGGATTTTTGGTCTTGGTTTATATTTTAGCATTTTATATTTTTTCTGAAGCATAGTATCTTGTATATTTACTATCCTTATATATTGATATTAATATATTGGAATGTCTGGACACATTTATACACATTCTCTGCATGCCCATGTAGCTGCCATTGAGGTCAAAATAAACTCTGAGGAACAGAATGAAACTGTGGCAGTACCGTCTATACCACCTTTTAATTAGGTCTAAAGGTGTTATGGCTAAAAGCAAGTGAAGCTTACAGCCAATTCTAGAGTAGTTTCACTTTTTTACTTTTATTTTTAATTGACAGATATAGTATTTGTATTTGTTTGTGGGGCAAAGTACTGTAATTTGATACAGGTCTATAACAATGTGTAATGATCGAGTGGCCGTAAATGGCATTTACTTCTTCACATACACTAGTATTTCCATAGGAACTTTCTAACTCTCCTTTCGGATCTTGAAGTGTATAAGAAATTATTATAGTTTATAGTTACCTTACTGTGCTATAGAACATCTCTACTTCTATGTGAGAATATTTTAGCTTCCATAAATGGATGAAAATAGGTAGTATCTGTCTTTCAGCATCTTGGCTTGCTTCACTGAACATAATGTCTCTCTGTTCAACCCGTATCCCCACAAAGGATAAGATTTCATTTTTTATGGCAGAGTAAAATTTCACTGTGCAGCTATTTTATCCAGTCATCTGCTGGTGAGCGTCTCGTTTGTCTCCGCAGCTTGGCTATTTCAGATGCTACTGCCGTGAGTACATGCATGCAGGTATCTCTTCAATACACTGATTACATTTCTCTCAGATACATACTCGGTAATGTGAATGCTGGGTAATAGAATAGTTCTATTTTCAGCTTGTGGGGAGATAGGTACACCGTTTCTACAGTGGCTGTACTAATTTACCTTGCTATGAACAATGCAGGACAGTTTCTTTTTCTCTGCGCCCTCCGTAGTATTTGTTATTCTTGGTCCTTTCATATTACCTTGCCTCACTGGGATGACATGGTACATTTAACTTTGATTGTGATTATGTTGAACACTTTTCATGTAGCTTCTCACCATTCGTATGTCTTTACCTACAAATGTCTGTCTGGGTCTTTTGGCTATTCTTTAATTCGGTTACTTATGTGTTTCTGCTATTGAGTTCTTTGAGTTCCTTATATATTCTGGAGATCGGTCCCTTGTCAAGTGGATAATTTGGGAGCATTTTATCCCATTCTTCAAGTTGTCTACTGGGCTGTTTGCTGTACGGAAGCTTCTTTAATTTTACTTAAGTAGTTTTGGGTTTGTGACCTGTGCTTTCGGAATTGTACTAAATATGTCTTTGCTTATACCAAAGCTCAAGTGGTTTTTTATATTACTTTCTAGTTTAGTTTCAAGTTTTACAAGGAGGTTCCTGATTGATCTTGATATAATCTTTGTAGATTGTGACAGGTAATAATCACATTTCATTTTGCCTATATGTACCCATTTTTCCCAGCACTATTTATTGAAGAGACTGTTTGTGATGTATGCTCATGACTTGTCAGTTGGCTGTAAATATGTATATGATTTCTATACATTCTATTGTTTCATTGGTGTATGTCTATTTTTACATCAGTACTATGCTATTGTGCTTACTATAGCTTCGTAGTATGTTTTGGAGTCAGGTATTTGGTATCTCTCCAGCTTTGGTCTTTGTGTTCCAGGCTGCTTTGGATAGTGTAGGTCGAGTTTCCATATGACCTTTGTGATTTTTCAAACACATTTCTGTGAAGAAAGTCATAATAATTTTGGTGATGATTACACTGAATCTATAGGTCATTTTGGGTATGATAGGCAGGTTAACAATATTAATTTTCTCAATCCATAAGTTTTGGGTATCTTTGAGGGTATTTTGTGTGTGTGTCCTCTATAATTCCTTTCATTGTTTTATAAATTTCAATATAAAGATCTTTTACTTCCTTGGTTGAATTTATTCCTACATATTCTTTTTTTTTTTTTTTTTTGGCGGTACTGGGGATTGAACTCAGGACCCTGCGCCTGCTAGGCAGGCGCTTATTCCACTGAGCTATATCCCCAGCCCCTATTCCTACATATTCTATTTTCTTGTGCATGGCTGTTGTGAATAAGGTTGCTTTTCTCTATTTCCTCTTCAGCCTGGTTTTTACTAGTGTATAAAAAAGTCACTGAATTTTACGTGTTGATTCTATATTCTACAATTTTACTCAACCCCTTCATCATTTCTACTTTTGGTGGAGTTTGTAATATTTTCTAAGTAAAAAGTCTTGTTATCTATACAAGGCAGTAACTGCACTTTCTTCCTTTTCAAACTGGCTGCCCTTTCTTTAATTTCTGTTGCCTTCTTGCTCTGGCTAAGGCTTCAGTACTACATGAATAAGATAGGTGAAAGTGAACATCCTCATTTTGTTCCAAATCACAGAAGAAATGTTTTCAGCTTTTCCTTGTCTAGAGGGTTTGTTGTTGTTCTTAAAGGTACATGTAATGGCACATGTTCATTAAATGACTATCAACTGCACATTTATGAAGAAAGAGACCAAGATGAGGGTAAAAAGGAAAAAAAAATACTTTACTGGAAGAATAAAAAGGGTCTAGTATTCTGCTGTGCAGAGTAACTGAGAGCATCATGAAGAGTATACAAGGATGTGACTTTAATTCACCATAAACCCCAGTGCTGGCCCCCACCCAAGGTACTGCGTTAGTGACCTGGCGACACAGAGAATTCTAATAAAAGTGATGGGAACCAGAATCATTTGAACAAGTTGAAACTGAACAGCTTTGAGTTTATCCTGAACAACCCAAGGAAACTTTACCATATACTGGTATGTGTATGAGCATACACTATGTTCCAAAATTACAAATTATCTTTTAATGAAGACATCAGAACATTATAAGCTGTCCTCAATATCTGTAGTTGTTACACAGTAAAACAGCCAACTATGTTTCATTCTGGCTGATGGCAGCAAAAATAGTTTTAATTTCACAAATAGAATACATTCCAGTCTTTCGAGCACTGTTACTAACACGGAGATGAGGCAGACCAGCAGGGAGGAGAGAAGCACTAGGAAGGCAGGGGCCCAGGATAGCCAGAATGACACCCTGCTAGATAAAGGGAATTCATTTTATTCTTATTTTTTCAGCTTTTATTTTTGATCAGCACATGTTCACAGTGCAGGATGATTGCATTCCTTCTAGGAAGTTGTACGTGGACAGAGCACGTCTTTTTACATCACCTTTCCCTCCTGTCCTTCCCCTCTCCCTCAATTTCTGGATCCCCTTTCCATGGGAAGATCTATCTCTGTATGCCCTCCTAGCTATCTTTTATTCTGCTTCTTATTTATATATTCTTATTATTCTTGTATTTATGGATACTCATATAAGAGAAATAGTGTGTATTTAATTTTGTGTGGCTGATTGATTTCACTTAATATATGATCTCAAGTTGCATCCATTTTCTTACAGATGACTCAAGTTTATCCCTCCTTACAGGGCAGCAGCTACTGTGTATAAATACCACATTATCTTTAGCCATTCATCTGGTGATGGACTTGTAGGCTGCTTTCAATATTTAGCTATTATGAGTTATGCTGTTATAAACATGGGTGTGCAGATATCAGTGTACTATGATGACTTTAACTCTTTTGAACAGACACCTAGAGGAGAACACCTGGGTTGAATGGAATTTCTAGTTTTAGTTTTATTGAAGAATCTCCATAGTAATTTCCATAGTGGTTCTACTAGCTCACCAGCAACGCAGAAAGATTTTTATTCCCTTCAGCCTCACCAGCATTTGTTATTATCTGATGTCTTGAGGGCAGCCAGAAAGCCTGGAGTCAGGTGGAATCTCAGTGCTGTTTTAATTTGCATTTCTCTAATGGCCAGTGATGCTAAACATTTTTCATGTGCGTAGTAGACATTTGCACTTCTTTGCAAGAATGGTTCAGAACAGATTCTGCCTAACATCTACTGGAGATTGCCTACTCCATCAGCCCACGATCCGTTCCGGTTGACTTTAAGACAGAAAAGATCCCTATGTGATATCCGATCCAATATTTTCGCTGCGTTTCCTGACATTTCCAAAAATGTCATTGTCATTCTAAGCTATCGTTGAAAAGAAACCTCTCATCATGATCCCTGAAGGGCAAGTGTTGGTGCTGAGGTCACAGTACGGAGTGAGCAGCTTATGGGCAGTCTGTTCATCTCCCCCTTCCTGACATGACAGAAGCAAGGAGTAGCTTGCATGACGTGGCACTGACTTGTCAGTAGTGTCCTCTTTAAAACACACACATGTTTTGAGATGAGGACAGCTGAAAGGTAACAATATTGTGTGATAATCTTGATATTATGTAATTTTTAATGAATGCTCTTGAAAGTCAAAGGCATCTAAGTAGTATCTTAGTTTGCTTTTTTCACTTTGCTACACATGCATATGTATAACGGTTTGAACGTAAGTATATATAATCTCATTTTATTTTATAAACATTAGTGCATATGTATATAGGTTGGTATCTGTGTGTGCACATATATTCCCAGATATATCAAGTAATTATGAAAATTTTTAACTTGGAGTTCATGAAAAGACTTAGAAGGATTCCCTGAAACCTCTGTAATTATATTTTAGATTATGTACACATGTCAGGATTTACACGCTTCTGGAAATTTTTTCAGTTTGTCTTCAGTCTCAAAATCCACCAAGAACACCTGTAAAGAAATGCAACCTCTGAGTTACCCTGAGCCCATTATTTATCCAGTGAAGCGAATCAGTGTTAAGTTCACTAACATCTTTCCTACACATAATAAATACATTTCAAGTATATTGAAATTACCTAGTCTGAGTTTATTTCCTAATGGAATATCCTACTGTATCCTTTCCACAATAAATGAGACTGTACTTTATATGAAACCTGACCCTACTATGGAACCATAAGTGCCATTTGCATTTACTCTGATTATCCAGCATATACATTTAAAAAATGTTCCAAAGAATGAAAAAACAGGCCATCAGGGATACTTATAATAGTTTCAGTGTAAATCAGGTTTTGTGTCTTGATGCACTGAGAGATCATACACATATGATCACTAAGCTGAAGTCATGCTCTTTCTGATATATTCCTGGAAGGCATTAAAATTGAAAAACAGCATGCAAGTTCTGGAACCCAAATTTAATCATTTAAAATATAACTTCACATTCAATTCATTTTAGTAACAACTATATTTTGTTTTACCAGTTACTGCATAATATATTTTTCATAAAGGATTATCAGCTGTATGTTTTACCAAAGCTGCTAATTTTCTCTAATACTACCTCATATTTGAAACAAAATAGAGGAGAGACATATGCTTTACTACAAGTAGGAGACTGTAAATATTTCCTTTACTAAAGTCTTAGGGGGAATCCACAGTAATATTTTGAAATAGTATTTCATAATGTCACATTGTATTATTAACTTTCCTATCCTAAGGAAAGAAAATAGTATACTAAAGGAAAAAATGACACACATAGAATTTTTAAAGAAAGTTTAAGTAATGACATCTGAAACATCAAAATATTTGAATTAGTACAGTTCATAATTAATAAATTCAGATAAAAATATAATGGCCTTAGAAAAGTTCTTTGAATGTCATGCTTTTTAATGTGGCAATTTTAACTTCACATTGCTAAGCAATAACATTAAAGTATACGGATTATTAAAGAAATATTTTCATCCTTTCACTAAGATCACTGCTTATGAGAAAGGTAAATTATATAGCTTTTTTAAAGAAAAGCCAAGCCTCTAGACAAATATTTCTAAAAATTAAATTATTCAGTGATTATTATAATTAGATATTTCATAGAATTTTGTGATTTAAAAACATAGAGGATTCTAGTCACATATTTTGGGTTTTGAAATAAAATAAACATGCAATTCATTACATGGGGGTTTAAAAAATAGAAACATTTTCCACAGATATTTATTTTAATATTTCAAATAAATTCAAAAATCCCCCCTTTTGTGTTTTAAGATACTTTCATCTGTTTTCAATCTACTTACACATTAACTCATGACAATCTGGTTTGAATGCGTTGTCTGATCTCCTCACGTTCATCTTTTCACTTTGAACCTAGGAAGTTCTTTTTGCCAAGAATAAGTGTAACTTGTACCTAGACATACAAATTCTTAATATTAAACTCTAATCACATGTTACTTAAATAATTTGGGTATTGACAGCTTGACTTTCTCCCTGTTTGTGTTTAGTTCTGCAGTAATTTGGTTAATTCAGTACCTGGAGCAAAATTCCTAAGCCAAAAGAAAGATGAGTGATGGAATAATTAGAATTGACTAGATTTGGTTAGGACCAGAAACAGTATTTAAAAGTCATCTCTACAACATAAGATTTGGTTATACGAATAGTTCTTTGCATGCTCTCATCATTAGAAAGAGAAAATTTTAGCTTTTCCCTGGGCTGATGTGACTTCTCAAATCCAGCTCATATTTTTACCCAAAAGAAATAACAACTTCCAGTTATTTCTGTGTGATGTAAACTAGCGAGCCAGCAGCATGCCACATGACAGCAACCAGGAGCATAATTCATAGCACCGGACAGAAATAATAACCAGCCAGCCATTTTCACAGTGCGCACTGTCTTCATTTCAAACCTAGGTGTTCCAAAGCTCTAATTACATATGCTATATGTTCCCATGTTTTTCTATTTTCATACTACCAGATTGATAATTAATTCTACCCCTGGCCTTTGCTGGCCTCTGTACTCTTACTTCTAAAGAAGTACTCTGTACTTCTTAAAGACAGTGCAAGTCAGTTAAAATGTTACCCAAGGACTCCAGATCAGAACAGCTTAACTTAGCACACATCTAGGGTGCCGACGGCACTGACAATTTAGGTTTTAATGCGGTGCACATTCAGTACCCCACAGCATTGGATTTTAGGTAAATCATTTGACCTGTTTTATGCTTTATTTCTACCATGTGTTAAAGTCAAAGTTTTGAAGATTTTTTTACTTTAAAGAGAATATTAACAGATGGACATTTAGAATTCAGAACTAGTACAATTTCAATTTAAAAATATGTCCCCTGTCTATAGCCATACCACCCTGAATGTGCCTGATCTCAGAAAATATTTCCCAAGCAAATATGTATTAAGTATTTACTCTTACATTAAGCACTTTGTGCATTATCAAAATTGTGTGTAACAGCTACCCTTTGTACAAAGGAAGCAATAATCTTTCCTGCAAAGTCCCAAGAGTCTCAGCATAACTCAAAAGTTAAAGTCAAAATCTCCTTGGACACTATTCTTAGCTATAACCACTATAAAATTTTTCAATGTTGCATAACTCCCAGGTGCAATGATACAGGGCAAATGTTCCCATTCCAAAAGGGAAAACTGAGGAGGGTAGAAAAGAATATGATTAAGGCATGACCAAACCTCAGCATGGTAAACATTAAATCCTATCGCTCTACGTTTGGTGTCCCGGGCACATGGTGGTGTGATGTAAGGTCCAGAAAACTTGTGTGGTTCTACTTTTGTGGCCTTGTTGGTTGCAGCCCATAAGATCTCTCTCTCTCTCTCTCTCTCTCTCTCTCTCTCTCTCTCAGGCTGGTTCCAATTACTGGATGAGGGTTTCCTCAGGCTGTAGTCTAAGTTCACATCATTTCCAACTTCCTAGAGTCGCCAATACACCTAGGATTTATTGACACATCTTTATAAATCCTTCTCTCAGCAGCACCTTGCATGGCCTCCCAAGCCTTCCTTTGAAATCTGAGTGAAAGGAACTCCTGTTTTCTGTATGTCTGAAAAGTCAGCATCACATGGACAATACCAAGATCTGTCTGCAGGACCCCTTGAACTGTGGCAGCAGAAGCCTCTGAGTGCCTGGATGGCTGAGCACAGTGAAGTGAATCCCAGGAAGCCAATTTCCTAGGTGTTCCTTCTTGAGCAGGGGTCCCAAGTTTTCTCTTCTCAAACAAAAGACACTTTTGCACCCTTGTACCCATGATTAGCAGGATGTTGTTCATTCTTGAGATGACCACTGTTCAATTATACCTTTTCTCTCTGTATAAATGATGAGTGCCATCAATAAATAGTCATGCATGGATAATAAAACAAAAGTGGAATTGAGCAAAGAGTTAAGTTGGACAGAGCCACAATATGCTGGCTACTGCAGCCTCAGTTGACTCTGTGGAGAGCTCTCGGGCTTGGGTGGCCCTTCCAAGTTGTCCCAAATTCACACAATGGGACTGTTCCCCTCTGCCTCAGCACCAACCAGTCATTGGCCTTGGCTGCCCTTAGGAAATGATGTAAACTTGAAGTAGTTTCTTAAGGTCAAAGACATTTTCCAACAGGATAAGCAGCTGCAGCTGTTGGCAACCACTGCTCCCCAGCAGCAAGGGAATTAATTCATTGGCCTATTGTTCAATTTATAGTGTGTGAGGTATTCTCCACAAGTCCCTAAAGAACCTTTTCGTGAATAGTTCTCTGGTGCATGATATGTCTTAGCAGAGGATATTATCTTGAGGACATGTTTTCCCATGACTTGCATTTGGTCTTAATATCTTCTTAATTTTAGTGTCATTTGCGTGAAGAGGAAGGAGCAAAGTTTTTAATTGGAATCAGAGAAAATCTAGACACCTTCATATTTTAAAAGTTCGCCAACACAGGGGTCCCCAAACAATGGGCAATGGACCACTTCCAGCCTGTGGAAGTAAGGAACAGAAGTGCGCAATGCTTCACTGGCATGTACAGCCTCTCCCCATTGTTCACATAACAGCCTGAGCTCTGCCTCCTGTCACATCGGCAGTAGCATCTGATTCTCATGAGAGCATGAACACTGCTGTGAACATCACATATTAAGGATCATAGCTGCATAGTTCTTATGAGAACCCAATGCCTGATGATCTGAGGTAGAGCTGAGGCAGTGATGCAAACACTGGGGTGTGATGGTAAATACCCACTAACATGCGCAGAGAGATCTTACTGCACAGAGACCATAATCAATTGCTTGCAGACTCGTTTTGAGTCCCTATTGGCGAGTGACTAGTCACATTTAAGTGGCATCTGGTGCCAGACTTTATACCAGCGGATAAGCTGATGGACTTCACTTGTGTAGCTCCATCTGGTGGCAGGTTTAAAATCACAATCTAACAATAATTTTAGACGGCATCTGGCCCACGCATTCTAATTACCACTTCCATCCACACTACTTTCCCACACTGCAGGCTTGTGTGTCAGAGGTCAACCACAGTCCACATGCATAAAAATCAATGTCACTAGAGAGCTTCTCTGAAAAGTGATGAGACAGCAGCAGACGCTCTAAGAGTGACAACAAAAAGACAACTGCATGTAAAATAAAACATCAAAGAGCAGTGGTAAGGGAAGAGAAGGAAGGGAAAGGACACTTTTAAAAGGGAATTAAGACATGTTATGTACATGTACCCACTTCCCACGAGGAATGTGAACATTATACACTGTACATATGTACTAACAAACCAAGATAATTTTTTAAAAGCCATGGACAGAACCGAGACTGAACAGCATAGAAAATACTTCAAAGAATCAACAACTGGAACCTCATCTTACTGAAAAGTTTTTTCACAGCAAAAGTAATTACCAATAAAGTGAAAATACAGCCCACAGAGTGGGAAAAAATTATAGCCAATTAATGGACTTCTATCTAGAAAATGAAAAGGACTAAAAAAGCAGGCACCCCAAATTCAAAAAGCCAATCAAATAATGGGCATGTAAGATAAGTACACATGGGGATCCGGGGAAGATGGCGACCAGGTGAGCAGCAAGGGAGCGAACCTCCTTGATGGGCGCCGCCAGCTCGAGACAGACTTGGCGAGCGTGAATGCCGGGACCTCGGCTGGGAAGTTTGGACTGGGCGTATTTCTCTGGGATGCCGGGGGAGATGTGGTAGGGCGGACCAGGCTGCCGGGGCGAGACGTGGGAAGGCCCCAGATGCTGGGAGCCAGGGACGATCCCGGCGGGGAAGAAGCTTGGCTCGGTCCAAGCGCAGTGGGAGCGCGGCCGCCTCGGTCCCTCCCGCCTCCCGAGCCGGTGCAGCCCCCCGGCGACTCCTGACGGAGATCGGCTTGCTGGCGGCGGAGACGCCCGGCAATCCCACGTTTCTCGCGTGTCGGGCGAGCCGCGCGGGGGGCCCCAAACGCCGCCGGAAGCGGGGAGAAAGATTTGCTGGGTCCTAGCGCCCTGAGAGCGCGGACGGCTCGATCCCTCCTGCCTCCCGAGCCGGCGCAGCCCCCCGGTGACTCCCGACGGAGATCGGCTTGTTGGCGGCGGAGACGCCCGGCAGTCCCACGTTTCGCGCGTGTCGGGCGAGCCGCGCGGAGGGCGCCAGACGCCGCCGGAAGCGGAGGAAGGGATTTGCTGGGTCCTACCGCCCCGAGAGTACAGACGACTCGATCCCTCCCGCCCCCCGACCCAGCGCAGCTCTCCGGCGACTCCCGACGGAGATCGGCTCTCTGGCGGCAGCAACGCCCAGCGGTCTCACGTTTCGTGCGCATCGGGCGGGCCAAGCAGAAAGCCCCAAAGGATAGACTGGCACCTTGGAACCTTCATGCCTGCAGGGACTCCAATAACTGGTGAGATATTGGCGCTCACGACCAGATCACCGAGTGGGGGAGGAGATCCATCCCTATACCTGCAGGGAACCCTGGGAGGGTGGGGGAGCAGTCTTACACACCTCACCCAGGTCACTAGGTAGGGAGTATCTAACCAATATCTGTACAGCCTTTTAAGTGGAACTCTCAGCAGAAAGCTTAAGGGACATTCTCCCAAAGAGAAGGAATCA
>PVLD010020176.1:0-34538 GCA_004027595.1 Dinomys branickii
ACTAAAAGTCATGAAGGAAATCTGTTCAAAAACAGAGAACGGATGGGACGAAGGAAAGGAGAAAAGAAAAAGACAAAAATGTATGTATGTATGTATAGAGGAATATATATGAATATACATATGTGCAGGAGGGCTAACATGGTTCTACTATTGTATTATATCACTTAATGCTAAGCAATAATCGAAGACAGGATATTAGGTTAATAGTGTATATCTGTATGTGTTAGCCTGAACACACACTTCGAAGATAACAATATGTAAAGCAGCAACAAGTGGTGTTTTTTTTTTCTGTTGTTGTTGTTGTTGATGTTGTTGCTGTTGTTGATGTATGCCTGTTTTCTTTCTTGTCTTTGGATTTTTGGTTCTTGTTTTTTTTGTTTTTTTTTTTTCCTGTTGTTGAGAGGATCAACTGTCTGACTAAATTTGCATGTCTGTATATGGGTCCATACATCTAAATTCGAAGATATCAATGGATAAAGCAACAACTACTGTTGAGACCATATCTCCTTGTCTATAGATTAGTTGTGATTGTACTATCTTCTATGATAATGGGTGTCTGTTTGTCAATATGTTTTTGTACTTTTATGTTTCTAAAATAAAAAAAAAATAAAATAAATAAAAGTACAGGACTTGATTTAAAAGCCTGAGGGCAAATCCAGATCCAGACACATCAGAACCACTGACTCAGAAGTGAGCACTGCCTTCCTACTTCGTAGGGTTACTGTGAGGATGGTATGAGTTAGGTTAGTTTGCATGAAGTGCCTAGAAGAGACTCTGGCCTTTAGTAAGTCCTTGACCCATATTAGCCTCTGTTATTCTAACCTAGTAATGCCCCTTCATCAGCCAGTGACAAGTGAGAAAAACTGAAGCCCAAAGAGGGTTCAGGATGTGCTCTGTATTCTGAAGCAGTGTTTGGCTGGGTTCACTGTTCTCTCTGGGGGTTACATTTCATAAGCACTAAGCACTCACCGTCTCCTACCCTGGGCTCATCCTAGGAATGCCAGTTTGGCCCAGCTACAGAAACACTAACAGAAGGGCAAACAGTCCTTGACAGGAATTTTATCACCCCGTTTTTGTCTCTGTCCCCACCCTGTGGGATGGTAGATGTGACCTTTCCCCATCACTATGTTCACTTTACTCCCTAGGTTTGGGCTGTTGGACAGCAGCTTCATGAATCCTGGTCTGAGATGTCAGGAGTACAGACCTGGGAGTTTCCCCAGAGTGCTGAGGGTCTGGCAGTAACTGGTTTTCTCTGTTCTGCTTTCACCCAGTTCCAAACTGCCTATGCCACAGGAGGGAGCTGCTTGCCTAACTTGTTGGCTTCTGGGACTCAATCTTAGTTCCAACTCCTAATTTAAAACTGTTTGTCAAAAGTGGAGGAAATAACCTATGTAAATATATGTCTGTCTTGATTTGGGTTCTTTGCTACTCGGGGATATGGCAGATATGTGCCCAGGAAGAAGAAATGAGATGGGGATCAAGTGTAGCTGGGATGAGATGAGAGGAGGGATGCATCACAGAACTGCACACACACGTTCCTCTTGCAGCACCCTGGGGTGGAGCTTGGCATTCTGTCCGAAGGCTGCGTCTCCTTGTCCTGGGAGATCCTGAGGTGGGGACTCTTCGGTGACCCTGGGTGCCTAGGACTGGCTCAGGAAGTGGTGGGTCAGTAGTTCCAGAAAACATTAAATGGCATCTCCCTGGGAGGGTTGTAGGTACTTAAGTCCAGTCCCACTGAGGAAGTGGAGTGTGTATTCCAATTAGAACAGGTGAGCAGATGCAGGGAATGGTAGCAAAGATTTCGCAGCTGTCAACCCCTTTCCCCCAACTGTAAGTCACTGGGAGGCTCCACTGACTTCTCTAGCTCCCTCAGCGAGCTGCACCCTCACAGGTCTCCCCGTGGTGTCCCATTTCCTGTTTTCTGAGATTGTCCTGCCACTGGATTTCTTTTGACAGCTGTTTGGAGCAAGGGTTTCATTTCTGTCTGGAAATAAATCCAAGTGTATCAGCTAGAATTACCTCGTAATTTCTCCTTCCACTCTATATCATTCTCCTGTATGAAGCTGGACTTAGTGGAGTCATTCTGGGAGGGTCAGTCACCATTGCGTGAGTTGCTTTCTCCTATTTCAGAGCCTGTGGCTTGATCTACATGTGGCACTTAAAGGGCTGTGAAACAGAAAGCTAACCTGAAGTTTAATGTTTGGATTTGGTGTTTGGATTTGGGAACACAAGAACTTCTTCAGCCTTGGTCGTCACCTTGAATATGAGTAGGCAGTGCTCCAGCCATCACCCTTCAGGCCTTAAAAATATGAGTTCAAACCCACTGCATCTCAGGCACTAGCATGAGCCATTTCAGGTGTTTATTAAAAGATTCAATCCTGCACAAGGCCCTAGGCTCAATCTCTAGCACCCCCCTGCACATACACATGCGATCCTCACACTGGCCATGTAAGTGTGTTTGAGGAAATCATGTTAGCCCTGCAGTTGCTCAATAGGAGCTATTCTGGAACTTGTGGGAACTTCTGTAGTTTCATGGAACCACTAACTCACACATGAGCACTGCCATCCACGCAGCTGTGGGGAAATTTCCCAGTATTCCTGCTTCAGCCCTGAGTTTCTGTCATTCAGCACATGTGCCACATGCCTTTGCATACCCTTCATGGGGACAAAATTTATTTGACTATTAAACAGCCCATGCTACTTAGAGTCAGAGCTGACAAGGAAGATCTTTAAACTAATTACTACCATTTGTGGATACAAGGATAAGGGTGCAAGTAAGATGAAAGGTTTTATGATGTTTCATATACCATTTCTGAATATGGATATCAAAGAGGAATCCCTACAATGGTTTGAGCTCTTGCAGTCTGGCTGCAGTTAAGTGTTCAAAACATCTCTAATTGTTTTGAAAAATCATGTTCATTTGGGTGCATTCTGCTTTCCTGAAAGAACATCATCTTTCTGCCATGACTGTCTCATCTGGAAGCACCTCTCCAAAAAGTGACATCTAATTGGAATGCAGGTGAAGATTTCCTAAGAGTGAACAGTACTGATCGATAGCCACTGCATTCTTGCCCCTCCCACTGCTGACTGCTGGATAACCGTGGACGTGTGTGGCGTGTTTTTCCCTTCTGATATTGCTACCCTGGGGATTTATCAATGTATGGCACATAAACATCTTTTTCTTGGTTGCTAGAATGCTTAAAAACAGCATAGTGATTATGGAAAACTGGATTAAAGACTCCATGTTGGAGGCAGAAAACCTGGTCTCCAAGTCTGGCCTTGCCACTCACCAGCTGCTTATGCCAAGGCACATCATTTAGTCCTTGAACCCAGAGCAGACAGCACAGTGCCACCTTGAGTATTAAGAGGCTTCTGGACTTTGCAGTACCTCACACAGATGCTGCCTCATGGGAGACTTTGCAGTGAGTGCTGGTTGCCTCTGGATCCCGCCAACTTAATTCATTAAGCACATGCTAAGTATTCTTACAGGGAAAGGGGAACAGAGGGAAAAGGAAGAGGATGGACTCTGTTTTGCAGAACACATAAATGTTCAACAAAAGAACACCCAAGGGGGTGAATGAACCGTAAGCAAGCCCCACACTCTCATGTTTCCAGAGAGATAGGAATGAGAATCCCATAGTTCTCACATCCTTCAACAGAGGAGCACATGGGAGTTCCCGGCAGCCACGAGTCATTGTAATTATAGACTATTCTTTTCTGTTTAAAAAGCCACCACTTTAAACATAGCTCCAAGCAATTACAAATCAATTATAACCTACAATCAGACCTTTGGTTTTTTTTAAGTCTGTGTGTTCTCTAAATGTAGTTATAAATCATACTTGTTTGTTGGAGGCCAGGAGGTCAGTAAGACCATTCAGCTAGTGGGTTGAAATGAAGCTAACTGGGAGTAATTATCAATCGGTCCCTCTGAAAGCAAACTGATATTCTCACAAGGAATTATTTGTTGTGTTTTCCAGGCAATTTCTTTCCTTACACCCTTGGCTGTTATTTGTGTGGTGAAAATTATTCGGAGAACAGACAAGACTGAAATTAAGGAAGCCTTTTTAGGTAAAGTATTCACAGTTCCTACTTCAAGGGATGGGGATGAACTTAATTAGATCACATTTTTAAGAGTTGCAGTTACATCCAACTGACTTTTCCTTTGGTCATATTAAGTTCAGGGAAAAAAACAAAACAAGATTAGCTCTAAAGCTAAAGGAGAGTCAATGTACAGCTTATAAGCTATTTTCAGAAGGTGCCCTGGGTGCTGTCCTTGGTGCTGACTGGTGCGTGTTATCCGTATCAGAAATCTGGGCTGCGCAAGCATAGAGGCAGGATAGTGGTCCGCATAGACAAAGCAAATCTGAAATGGTCCCCACTGCCTGTCCAGGTTCACGGTGGGATCATACTATGAGCATTGCGGAAATCAATATGTTCTGGGGACAAAAATGGGTAAAACAGGTGTAAACTAAATTAGAAACAAATTTCCTAACTTGTCTTCAGTTTGGAAACATTTTGGGAAGTAAGCAGTTTTCATTATGTGAAGAGTGTGCCTACCTTTGCCACTGATCATAGCTCTACTGTTATAAATTCTTCCCAAGCTGAATCATGTCTGCATGTGACAACAGTTACATATTTTAGGATTAAGTCTTTTCTGGTCTATATATGAAATGCTGAGAAAATGATAAGTTCAAGAGATAGCCAACATGATTCAGCCCATTTAACAACTAAAATAAACTAATATATAGCTAAACTTTCAGATTTGTGATCCTGAAGGAATTTGAATTAGGTTGATTTTTTTTTGATACCTCACATAAAAGCTACCCAAATACCCCCAAATTTGCATTCTGTATATTGTGTATATTCACCATCCAGCATGGTAGTAAATCTAGAAAAAGGAGATGCCTCACTAATGGATGTGCTTCTTAATTATGCTAAAATGTGGGTGTTTCATTTCTAGATTAGGCGATGAGAATTAAGCTTTGATCTAGGATGTGGAGAGTGGTCAGGGGCTCTGCCTCCAACAACACAGACTGTTTTTTACACAACCAGCACTCAGATCCAGTCTAGATTAAAGGGACGAGATAACACTGTCCCTCTCAAATGAGCTCAAACAAATAATTTAATTACAAGGCTAAAATAACTAACTTTACAGAAATAGAAGAAAGGAGGAAGAAAGTACGCAGGAGCTTCCTGGTAACTGAAGTGGGGACCTGGGCCATCAAGACAAGAGACTGCTCTCAGTTATGATCACCTCTGCCTGAAACATGCCTTCCCTCTTCCCCTCCTAACCCCAGCCTCACTCTCCTGCCTGCACTTACTTCATCTCTGCTTCCCTATAGCTTTGGTTTGTATGAGGCTTGGGCTTGCAGGGATGTTGCTTCTGCCCCATGTCTGTCTGGTTGAGCAGCTTCAGTGTCCACCAGTGATGTGCACTGTATTTCATGGCCTAGACTCCCTAGATAGACTTGGACTCAACTCGTTTTGTAGTCAGAACACCAAGTCATGAGTCACTGGCCAGGCTGGGGTGGCCCTCTCTCAGGTAGGTTGGGGGTTTGCTCACGTGGTCTTGCTTTCTTCAACTGAGGTAGCAGAAAGGCCATTTTCTTCATCAAGGGCACAGGTGCATTTCCACATATTGCTTGAGTGGCCAGGCAGTGTTTGGGTGGATAACACTGTGGTCCCCAAGCCTCCTTTTGGTATCCTGCAAGTTGGCCTAAAAATTCCATGCTATACTCTTGATCTTTTCGTTCGCTTGGCACAAGGTCTCGAGATAAATAACAGTGGATAAGAACTGTCTTTTGTGGTTGTTTTTACAATTTACTGCTGGCTTTTGGAGTTGGGTTGTTGTGATGGCAGTACATAGCTCACAGTTACCTTTTCTCGACATTTTCATTCTCAGCTAAATCTCCCTTAGGGTGACGTTTCAAAATTGAACACCATACTCTGCCTTCTACATGTTAGCCAATGAGGTGGAATTATTGAATGTTCTGTTTGCTTAAATAAATGAGAGCCTGCCCTGCAGAAATGGTGAAGAGCCCATTGTGCATGGGGTTTTAAACAATTGCTACTTTTAGGTTTTAAAACAATCACTGCTTTTAGGAAGTCTTGGAAGTAGGGGTTGGAGAAATGATCTTTAAATACTAAGGCAGAAACTAGGTGTGTGTCCATGTCTGGAATTGAGCACTGTCACAGTAGGAGGTGTTTGGTTCTTGGGTCTCTTCTTTGCCCGGGTAATAAAACACTCCAAATATGGGCCCTAGTCACTCCCCTTATCTATATATGCACAGTGGTCACATGCACGCATTCAGAGCTGGATGTGGAGCATGAGGTTTGCCCCATCTAGCACGGGGTGTTTAGGAATTCTTGGCGCAGAGCACCCAAGACCATAAAGAGAACCTTGTTCTGAGAATGCAGTGATGCTGAATTTCCCATAACAAAAACAGCAAGAAAAGCCCCCTTAATCCTCTAGAATGCTTCTGACCAGTATGAGCTCCTTGCAAGTCGACTCATAGGAATAATTCCTTTGAACCTCCTTGTTAGACACAATCTAGTTTATCTTCCGGCTCCCTGTTTCAAACGGTGTTGGGGGATGCAGTAAAAATAGCCTATGAGACAGACTCACTAGGTTACTGTTAATCAACAAACACCCCTGATTGGAACCGTTGATTTCACTTCTTGTCCAGCTCATCATTAGTGTAATCTGACCACAGCCTGCTGTCTAATATTGTGAGGTGTCCCTGTGTTGGTTCTCTGGTGGGCTGTGCTCTTCAGGTGAAAATATTAATCGGCTCAGTGTACCTCCAGAGTGCAGGATGGCTTCTGCACTAAATATCATCACTCCAGTTACCCATCCTCTCTCTCCTTAGGGCATTTGAATCAGAGAGTTGGTTAAATCACATCCACAAATTTCCTGGTTCAGCTACTTTAAACTTTTTGAAATACTACTCTGTTGAGATAGCCCACCAGGCTCAGAGGTTAGAGCAGTGTATAGTGTTCTGGGTAGATGGAGCTGTGTGTAAAGTCCACCAAGATGTACAGAGACGTGAGAGATCAGCTACTGATACTTGTTCTGAGAGAGTTTATCTGTGCAAAGGCCATACTCTAACCAGAATAAGAATGACCCCAACCCCACTGGGAAACACAGCAGCTTGCCTGCCAGGCTAGCCCTAACAGGTAAGAGATCATAATCATTTCCTTGTGATCTCACAACTCTCGGTGTGTGTGAGAGAGAGGAAGCTGGAACCAAGCGTTGGACATTCAGGAAGATCTGCTACACTTGTATTCTGCACACACAAACCCGCAGAATACAAGTGTAGCAGATCTTCCTGAGTGTCCAACGCTTGGTTCCAGCTTATACGCCCTGATTGCATGCTCTGTGTTTTCATGACGGTGTGCTGGTGCTGACTCATGCTCTGCTTTCCAGCTATGGCCTGTCCTTCCCTTGCCACCCCACTTGGAGTATTGATTTTCCCTTGACAAACATGTTACTCCCACTTTGTCCCTCCCGTTTTGTCTGCTTGTTAAAGCAGGTAGTTTTGCCCCACTTTCATTAGTACATGTCCTTGGTGGCTGTGTAGGCCACTCCACAGTACTTTTTTCTTGATAGAATAACACATTTGTCTCCCTTGATGGCCGTGAATTGCTCCAGGCAGCTCCTTGCCGAAAATGCCCCACCACTGCTCTCTTCTTACATAAATCTCAGCATTGAGTAGTGAATATTTTCCAACGGGAAATGGTAGCTCACATGCTACATTATTCAACAAAGCAATGGAACAGGGCATCAAAAGGTTTTTATTGCTTATGTAAGGCATTTGACCTCCATCACATTGATGGTAAGGAGTGTGCCTTTGTGCACTCTTGATAAACCACAAGAGAGGGGTGCACAGTTTTTCTAGGACAAGGTCTATGATTCATGTCACCCGCACCACTTGGATGATCTGGAGTTCATCTGGCCAAGTCTATCCAAGTGGCTTGGAGAAGGGCTTTGTACTGTGTATTTTTAAAAAATGTGTTCCAGAAGTACTTGCTATGTTAAATGACAAAAAGCACCACCTTGGCAAACCTCCTCAAAGCACAGGGAGGCATATGGAGTTTTCCCCTTTTCAAAAACAGTAATTTGTTGGTAACAAATGGACAGCTGTCACCAGGAGATGGGTCAACAATGAGATATTGGCCTGGTGGGGTTGTCCTGTTTCACAGTAGGACTCCAACAGCTGCTCTGGTTGGAGCGATATCTAAGAAGGTTGTCAAGAGGAAATAAAAATAGTAGTTTTTTGCTACCAGCAAAAGAAATTCTATATGCTGCAGTATTAAATGTGTTCATATCAGACCAGAAAGTGCCAGGTGGGCTCCTCTGTGATGCTGAAAATTTCTCTCAAGGAAGAGAGAGAAATTAATTTCATGTCATCGGGGCCTGGAATTTTTGTGAATCACTCTTTAAAGTCTGCCCTGATTATATTTTGCTCTAGCAACAAAGTTTCACTCTGTTTTTATAGTAGTGGTTCATATCTCTAGGGTAATAAAGAGTATTACACCGAAACAATGGTAATGATGAGGATGACCGTGGTGGTGGTGATGGCGGTGCTGGTGGTGATGACGATGGTGGTGATGTTTATGGTGATGATGGTGGTGGTGATGATGTTTTTGATTTGAACGCCAGCTTGTTATTCTTCTATCGGTTTTGTTTTGTAGCTGTATCCTTGGCTCTTGCCTTGAATGGAGTCTGCACAAACACTATTAAGTTAATAGTGGGAAGGTAAGTTCCAACAAGAAACAAATGGAAACTTAGAACAAATGGTAATAACCAAGGTCATCTGCGCAGGAGCCGCGGCTTGAGGACATTGGATAGGACAAACTTGAGCTCTTTGAGTCTGTCTTTAAATTGTTTCCATCTGCGGTTTTTGTCTTCATCCCAGATCTTTTCTTTCCTTTGAGTCGTGGGCTGTTTCAGAAAGTAGGAGATCAATAGTAAGAAAATGTCCACTGATTGTACATTTTTGTGGGCCAATGCCTGCCTTGGGCATTGCCAGGGCCACTCACTGCTGCATCGGGACTACCCCAGATACTCACTCACTGGTCAGCTTTGCTTCTAATAAATACATACGGTTATCTATTTATTGTTCTGCAGATGAGATATGTGGAGTGGCATCTGAGGTTGGGTTTACAGTACATTTTTCCCATCACTCCTAAGAAATGATTTCTGCTGTCAATTTATTTTTCTTTCTTCTGAGACTAGTAGTAGAGAGTTTGCCTCTGTAGAGATTAGAAGGCCTGAGGCCTCAGTTTAAGAACCCATGTGGATCCTGGATAGTTATTTATGCAAATGACAAGCGAGATTCCCCTCTTACAAGTTCAGTGTTAACTGATTATTGGCTTGAGGGAGGGTGCTAGCCCAGCACAGGGCAGGTGGAAGGTGCATAAAATATCTCAGAGCTGGGGTAGGGGGTGGGAGCGCAGATGGGGCAGAAGGCAGTGTATGTCAACTGTAACCCAATGTGCACAGAGAAGAAGTGCTACCTTTGCAGCATTAGCATATCCTCCCTCATGGTAGGTACTCAGAAAATATTAGTTGGATTACTGTAAAGTATGGATCATCACATAACCCCATAGGAGAGTGGGGTGAAGTGCTTAGGCATAAGATCCAATTGCTGGGGTTCAGTGCTTTCAGGATATGTGTAACCTTGTGCAAGAGTTTTATCTTCCTAAGCTTTCAGTTTTTGCATCTGTAACATGAAGAGATTTCTGGGGTCAGACCCAGAATTCTCATGAGTCACAAAGTATGATGAACTCGCAGTGCTTCTCACTGAGTGTAGGGCCTAGCAAGTATTAGATGTGGTTGCTGCAAAGTCTCGGCTTCAGGATCAGGGCTCCCCTCTGCACTCTGAAGGCCTCTCTCCCATGCCCTAGACTAGAGTAGCCAACGTCTGCCACTGAGTTCTGTGTATACCTGAGATTCTAAGTCCTGTCAGAGAGGTTAAGTGAGACCTGCTGTTGAACATTGAAATTAAGGACATAGAGACATGAATGCTTGTCCTCTTGGATTCTAGAAGCAGTCTCTGGATTGGTGGTGTGGTGGCTCATGGCAAGAAGTACCTTTTATTCCACTTACGTTGGGTTCAGGTGCCTCCCCGTCATATCAGTTAATACTCAAGACCTCATCTGTGGATAGATATTGACTGATTTCTGCCTTTTCCAGAGGTGGAAACTGAGGTTAGGAGAGCCTAAATGGCTTTCCTTGGTCACAGAATATTAATTCTGTGGTGAGCAAGAATTCCAGTTCAGTTCTCTCTGACCCCAAAGCCCGAACTTCCCCAACCAGCATGTAGAGAGTGTTCTGTGGGGAGCTCAACGTAAATAGCAACAACGGCTTGAGGAGAGATTGGGGCCATGGGAGGGGGAATCAGCTTGGGGCTTGTTTGTGATGGCAGCATTTTATATTGAAAATGTCCATGGTGTCTTTTGTAGACCTCGCCCCGATTTCTTTTACCGCTGCTTTCCAGATGGAGTGATGAACTCAGAAATGCACTGCACAGGTGACCCTGACCTGGTGTCCGAGGGCCGCAAAAGCTTCCCCAGCATACATTCCTCATGTAAGTTCATGGCTGGATACTCTAGTTGTCCTGCTCACATTTCCCAATCATTGTCTGGAGAGGTTGAGATGGATAGAAAAGCACCAGTACCTGAATGCTAAGCACAGTTCATTATTTTTCTTCACTGTGGGGGTGGTTGGCTTAGATACAAGGTGTTCAACACGAGGCTTATAAGCTGCAGGTGATGCTCAAGAGTTTACAAAATTCTGCGTGTGTTGCTTCCATGACCTGGACAATGTATAATATGTGACACTTTACCCCTTGACAATGAAATTCAGAAACTTGACAGCACCAGGGATGTTGCCATGTTCTCTGGGATCTGACAGGGTTCAGTTCCGTGTTGTCTAGTTTATTTCTTCAATTATGTACATTGTATGTATACAAATATACAGCATATATATGTATACATATATTCATAATGCTTATTCAGATACTTGCACATAGATGCATTTGTGTATACACACATACATACACACACCAGTATATAGCTTGACTCTAGATGTGTGAGCTGGGACCAGATTTATAGCATGACTAAATAATTTCAACCAGGAGCAGTGCAGTGTACTAGAAAGAACACAGGTCTTTGAATTGTGCCAAATCCCGATTCTGTCTGATCTTAGCTCTGTGATGTAACCTTTCAGAGTCTCCGTTCCTGCTGTGTCAATTGGGAATAAGAATATCTCCATTACTGATTGGAGTGAGGATTGCAATAAGTAGTATTGATCACTAACACTTCTGCACCTCCTTCCCTGGTCACTGTTTATAGGTGAATACTCTTTATTTAACCCACACAATAAATGTAGCCCACATAAAGCACTTAGAATCATAACTTCACACACAGAGTAACTATCTCTATTATTATTTACTGTTAGAGCTGACATTTCCAGAATATCCTGACCTATGTCTACATTCATTTTATCAATATTTATTAAATGGCTTAAGTGTCAGGCATGGTGCCAGGCATTAGGATCCAAAGACAAATCAGATGCAGTTCATGCCTTGGGAAACTCACAGTTAGTTCCAGACTGCATGTGAAGTTGGTGAATCTTGGGACAGTTGGAGAACTGTGACCGACAGCTTGACATGGGACAGGCTTTCTTATGATGTGGAGTCCTTGATTCCCCAGAGCTGTGATCACTATTTAGCTTGGATAGGTCTCCTATCTTAACCTTTTCTTTTATTCTCCCTAAACACTACACCCAAGACGCACTGCGAGTGACTGGTCTGAGAAAGGACAGAGTGCTTTTTCCTATGGAGTGGCTTTGGACATTTTGCTCAGAGCCACTGAAAACTGTTGCCTGTCAACAAGATGCAGGGGTGCCAGGCATTCTGAATGACTCACTATCAACCTGCACCATTACTGTCAAGACTGGGGTCATTCCTGTTCTACACAAAAGAGCTCTGGAGCTCATGGAGCCATAATTACTTGTCCAAAAACAACAGCTTCTGACATTGGAGTGCCCTGGGCCTGTGATGAAGTACTCACTGTTTGTGTTAATTTAAATAAACAACTCAATTTTTGCTCTGGTTTTTGGAGACTACAGTAGGTTATGTTTTGCCTTCCCCACTCCAAAAAAAGGTGTGTCTTAAGTCCTAGCATCTGGAACCTGTGAATGACTTTATTCTGAAAAAAAAAATAGTAATGATATATTATATACTGGAAATTTAATAAGTGTAATTTCAGGGGTTCTCATACCCTCCCCCCCCACACATGTACATGATGACTGAGATAGGTATGTTAGTTTATTTGACTATAATAATCATTTCACTATGCATATTTTTACTCTTTTATAAAACATTGTTTTATCTGTGGGGCTGAAGGAAGAGAATCCCAAGTTTGTGCAAATTAGTATTTAATGAGACCTTGTCTCAAAAAAAGAGAGAAAAATTTAAAAAGGCCTGGGCTGTACTTCAATGCAAAGGCCCTGTGTTCAATCTTTGGTACCACAAAAAACAAACAAACAAAAACCACCATTTTATATGGCAAAAAAAAGGAATGAAGAAAGGAAGGAAGGAGAGGAAGAATGGGAGAAGAAAGAAAGGAAGGAAGGAGGAAAAGAAAGAAAGAAGGAAGGAAGGAAGGAAGGAAGGAAGAAAGAAAGAAAGAAAGAAAGAAAGAAAGAAAGAAAGAAAGAAAGAACGAACAGAGTCTCTGCAAATGTAACTAAGGATCTTGAGTTCATTCTGGACGAAGGGTGGGCCCTAAACCTGATGACAGCTTCCCTTATCGGAGAAAGATATGGGGAACTGTGAGACAGAGACACTAGAAGACGGGCGAAGGCAAAGGCAGGTGAGAGTGGTGTGGCTGTGAGCCGGGTGACGCCCATAGCCACCAGAACTGGAAGAGGCAGGAACAGTTCTTGCCCACAGCATTTCAAAGGATCCTGGCCTGGGCGACACCCTGGTTTTAGACATCCTGGCCTCCAGAACTGTGAACAATGATGCCTGTTGCTTTAAATCACCTGGTTTTCGTGAATTCTCCTTTCAGCAGCTGCCCTAGTAAAGAAGTGCAGAGATTCAGATCAAAAGGATAGAAAGGCTTTGACTTTAGAGTCGTAAAATAGATGGAGGGAAAACATGCCACTGTGACTGTGCTGCTTTAAAATATCCACGGAGAGTGCTGTGGCAAGGGGCGTGGCAGTGTATGGAGAAGTGGGGCTCAGGTTTCTTTTCATGTCCTTCCTGTCACTTGGGGCTAAACATCCATCTGGAATTGCTTCCTTCCAAATTCACTTTTTTCTCTATGAAATCACAGTTTGAGTATCTGTTGTGCAGGCATAGTAGGCACTGTACCAGCTGGAGGGCTTGTACTGTCTTCTTGTGTCTTTATTCAAGGACTCCCAAGATGCCACTCTTTCTGGCAACCTGGAATAATCATCACTTGAGTTCAGCTTCGTCCACTCACTCAAAGCCTCCATTGTTGCTTATTGTTCTGAGTTGCTTTTAAGGGTGTATCCTGTCCTCCTAAAGACTTGAGGCTGAATTTTAAGGGGCTTCAAAAATTAAAAGCACTAAGAAATTAGAGCCCTTTCATATGACAGGAAAACCTGAATCCTGGCTTTCTAAATGGCTGAGGACTAGTTGGCTTATTGTCTGCTGTTGAACATGAACTTGGGTAAGAAATAGTTTTCCTGTGAATACCTCATGCAGAAAGATGGCGGGATCTCAGAGACTGGTGGCCAGCCATGACAAAAGTGTTTGTTTTAGATGCACACTTTCTCTTCCAACCATCAGAAAACCTTTTCTCACAGGGCTGCCCATTGACTGCCCTGTCAAATGTTTGGCTGATGTCGATCCGTGCTGGACAAGCTTCTTGGCAGAGGCAATTACTATCTTTTGCTTCAGCTGCTACTTAAAACATTATAGATTTTTACTAGTTGGCAGACACAGAATCCTATCCAGCCTGTAGACATTGGTGATGGTATTTTCATCTGCTCCCTTTCTCCCACTTGTGACAGGGCAGTGACTGGTTGAAGTGAGCTGCTGTAACCAGTTTAAAAAGCCATCAGTTCTGTTTTGTGGCTTTCTTACTGTCACTTAAAGGAAGCTTTGTGATTCCTCAGACTTGTTGCTCCTCAGAGGAGATGACCTTGGTGGACACTCATTTTGTTACAAATACCCTGTCTTCTTTAAGAAAAGAGAAATCAATTTTTTAGGCTGCATTTGAGTGACTAGCAGAGGTGTTCTGTACTAAGGGATTTATCTCCTAGGCTAGGGAGATGTGGGTTTTGTTTCTCTCTGTTCACGGATAATTAGATCCTGAAAGACAGTCCATATCTTCCTACTATCTGGCAGAGCAGTTGGTTTTCTTGGAACTTTAAGAACAAACATTGATTTCTTTTGGACATAAAGGATCTTATTCTTATTCTATCATAAGGAGCCAAACAACTCTAGCCTGGAGTACTTAGGAGGCCATTTCTCTGCAAGTAGCACATCCACACAGCAGCACTTTCAGAACTTGCTCTTGAAGCAGTGGAAACCTTCTTTGACTAGATCAGAGGTCACTTTCAAAGAGCAAGTGGTTTCCTTCCAAACTGGGAGAAGCCTTAAATTTAAAGGGGAGATAGACGGTGCATCTTCTCCCAGGGCCTGAATGGAGGGATATTCTGCAAAAGGAATTGTCTCTCATAGTATACTCTCAACTTCTGAGCGGGGATTGATTCAGCTTCCAGAAAGAAGATAAATTTAAGAAAGAAAATTAGGAGGAAAATGAATTAATACCAAGTTAAGCTGTTGGAAAACATCTGACCTGTAAAAATGTCAGCAATGAAGAAAGCAATTGGCTGTCTGGGGATGATCACATGACAGCGTGAGGACCACATCCAGGGGCTATGTGTGTCTATAGATTAGGTTTTACTGGATTGAAGAGATGCCTGTTCATTGACATATTGTCTATGGTTGCTTTCACTTTACAGTGACAGAGCTGAGTAGTTGCAAGAGAGACATATGGCCCACAAAATTGAAAATACTTATTATCCGGGCCTTTACAAAGAAAGTTCAGCAACCCTGCCACCTGCCATGCTGCAAACTAGTAGAATTAAAAAGCATTATCAGAACCAAACCAATGTACTACATTGGGCACGTGGCTGTTTCATTTTTAAACAAATCCACTATAGCATAGAAAGGGGCGGCTGTTGCTTGGGGGGCGGGCATTATTTAAATAGCGGAGAAGGTCTAACAGATATGTCTGGCTGATGGAGGTGCAGTAGATTCTCCTGGAGTCCTCAGTGGTTAGCAGGTCCTGATCTAGCCATGTGGGGAAGGGACAGAGGACAGCATGGCCCATACCTTTTGTAAGGTTGAGGGCAAACACCAAGCACTAGAAAACCATGTTCTGGGACCAAGGAGCTGAGAACGCCCTGTAGGGCACAGGGACAGCTGCCATGAGTGAAAAAGCACTTTTCTCCCACGGATGTCCACCAAAGACTACATAGGAGTTACACGTTTGGGGATTTTTATGTCT
Organism: Dinomys branickii; assembly: GCA_004027595.1. Classification (NCBI taxonomy): domain Eukaryota; kingdom Metazoa; phylum Chordata; class Mammalia; order Rodentia; family Dinomyidae; genus Dinomys; species Dinomys branickii. The sequence continues at coordinate 15,556 of PVLD010020176.1, forward strand.
GAAGTGCTTTAGTTCCATTCCTTTGCCACGTGTAGAATTCCAGGTTGAAAATCATTGCCTTGCACAACTCCAGTTTACAGCGCACCTGAGAGAGCGGTGCTACTTTCCTTTGTTTTTTCTTTGGAACCTCTAGAGCACCTGAAGTTTTACAAACACAGGTGGAGCTTCCTGTGTTTCTTTCTTCATATTTCTTGTTCTGGTTATTTGGTGGGTCGTTTTTAATCCAGAACTTCTGTTACTTCCCCTATTACCCATTCGTTCTCTAGAAATGTTGAGTCTCCTGGACTGATCTTATCTTCTTTGTTCCTCTCGTTCCTGTTGTCTCTTTGTCCTGTTTGTTCATCCCTTGGAGATGAAGACTAATGTGTCCTAACCCTTCTATGGAAGTGTCATTATGGCCTTCATATTTTTAATTTCCAAAATCTCTTTCTTTCATTGACTTAAAGTATTGCATCTTGCTTTTTTTGTTTGCAGGTTACACCTGCTTCCTGGTTCTCTTTGTGTTTTCAGACTCCGCTCTCCTGGGTTTATAGGTTGGCCCTCCGTGATAGCTCTGTCCTTTACCTGGAGGTTCTGTGAACCCCAGAAAAGGCTTCTTGCCTCCCCTGTCTGTGTATGAGCCTGGCATGCTAGGATCTATGAAGAAGGCCTGTGTACTCTGACCTCTGAAGAAGGCCTCAGTCTCCAGACTGTCACTTAGTCTTCCTGCTTTCTGTCTAGTTGTACAGTCACACCTTCTACTTGCTTCTTTTTTCCCAAGCCCAAGGGCACAGATGCTTAAATCTCTAAGTTGTGTGTGTGTGTGTCGGGGTGGGGGAGCTTTCAGGCTTTTCTGGTAGAGTGGGCACCTGGAGAGCCCAGTTTCTCTGTGTAAGGACTTCCTGCTTACCTGTTTCTAACCTCATACCTCACCCCTGCCTTCCATATGCCCCACGCCTCCAGCTCCAGAGCTTTGTCAGGCCCTCCTGGGTGAAGGGTTGCTCCTCATCAGCAATGGCCCTTGCAGACATAAAGGTTGATCTGCTCTGCAAGCCATTAGCTGCCCTACTATCCTCTTTCTATCTTCACCTAGTGGTGTGGGGTTCAGGTGGTCCAGGTGCTGCCAGATGGAATCTTGGTTCTAATGTAGGTAAATCAGGTTTTCTCAGAACAAATAGAGTGTGTTTCTTTCTCTGTATCTACCCCTCTATCAATCAAGAGATCTACTTTAAGGAATTGGCTCACAAGGTTGTGGGGTTTGAATATCTGAAATCTGTAGGGAGGGCCGGTGGCTTCACACAAAAGCTGATGTTACAATTTCAAGCTTGAAATCCACAGGCAGACTAGCAGGCTGATGGTATTCATGTACAGTTTCTATGCAGCAGTCTTGAAGGCAGTATTCCTTCCTAGTTGGGACATCTCAGTCTTTACTCAAAGCCATCAACTGATTGGTGAGACCCACTCACATTAGGGAGGGTCAGGGGGCTGGGGATATAGCTCAGTGGAATAAGCGTCTGCCTAGCAAGCGCGGGGTCCTGAGTTCGATCCCCAGTACTGCCAAAAAAAAAACAGTGATAAATTTAAACATTAGGGAGGGTCATTTGGTTGCTCAAAGTCAGTTGATTGTAAATATTCATCACTTCTAAAACTACCCTCACAGCATCTAGACTGGTCATTGATGAAACAGCCGCCCACCATGACCTAGCCATATTGCCATATAAAGTTGGCCATTACACCATTGCTCCTTCCTTCCTCTGTCATTTTAAACTCAGACAAGCCAGCATGTTGCTCTGACACCTTTGTAGCTGAGGAACCAATGGCTCTTACGTTCTTGTTCAGCCTCAGCCTTGCTTTTGATGGCAGAGTCCTTGAGAGTGGAGTGTACATGCTATGGGTCTTTGCAGGCTGAGCATTTGGGAGTTACTTCCGCTGAAGGAATCTAATTAGGTTTCAACTAGGAATTGGGAAATTATCACAAGATATCTTCTGTGATAGGTTTAACTCCATGGAGCATGAATATTCAATATTATAAACCATCTGCTTCTTAGAGTGGCTGGATAGGCTTTTGCATGAAGAGGAAAGAGGAAAGTAAAGGAAATTGCCAGATTCATTCATTTTGTGTCATTTTATAAAATGAAGTTACTGTCCAGGAGTTTGCTGGTAGGTGGGGTGGTTGGAAACTACTCCTTCTTCTTCTTCCTCTTTTAAGCATTGTGTAACATGGTGCAGGCTGCACAGATCACAGGTTCAGCCAGGACATATTGGTAGGCCTTTGTCTGGGGTCCGCCCACCTTGTGTGGATTCTTCTGTAACTCAAAAGGAAAGCTTGCAGGTTCACTGTCATGTGGAGGGACACCAGCAGTCTTGGCAAGAGCCCTTCATAGGTGTTTTCCCTAAAGGCTTTATTATTATGTATTTTTACCCACAAGACAGCTACAGAGATTCTAGGAAGCAGCTGTACTTATTTTGCCCCACCTTTCTACCGAAGTGAAGATTCCATACACTGTACAGGGCTTGCTTTGGGGCTGCCAAACTCCTAGAGGGGTTGAGTCCTTAAAGCAGGGCTGTATCCACTGGGGGGGGGCAGTGCTGTTTCTCAACCCAGTTTTCATTATCAGTCCTCCTCTGAATGGAGCCTTTTAGACTTTTTCTCCCTAACTCCCACCAGGAAATTTTAATATCACAAATTTGTTGTATAAACTGTCAATGTCTTTACAAATAAGACCTCCCAAGGTCACAATTGTGTAAAGGGACGTCAGTAAATTTGGCAAGAACTCTTTGTGGTTCTTTTCCTAATGACAGTTTTCCATCTCAAATCATCGTAATAGTTACCACTTATCTCCCTAAGAGGGAGGCCATTTTCATTCCCCCATGGGGTGACATCATGCTGATTGAACACGTATGTTCTAGGGCAGTGACTTTAACTGGGCTATTTTGTCCCCAGGGGGCAGTTGGTAATGTCTGGAGACATTTTATGTTGTCATAGTGTGTTTGTGTCTGTGCATGTGTGTAAGGGGTGATCGACTGGTGTCCAGTACATAGAAGCCAGGAATGCGGTTCAGTATTCAACAGCAGTAAGACAGCCCAGCAACAAAGAACCATGCAGCTCAAACTCTCTGTAGAGTCAGGCTGAGAAACTGTCCCACAGTACCTAACCAATATATGGAAAACAGTAATCAATCATATGTTAAATTCATCCAATCTCCAAGTCCCTGGTCTGAATGAATAGAATGCTTTTTTAAATAAATACTTTTCAATTCCTTCAAAATACTCTTCCTGAAATAATTGACTCACTATTTGATTTTTATTTAAAAAGTTGAGGTCATCTCAAAGATTATAATTAAAGCCCAGTGCTTACCTCCCTGCTTCTTTTCCTTCCATCCTTCTTCCCATCCCCATTCCCTCCCTCCCTCCCTCCCTCCCTCCCTCCATCTCCCTTCCTTCCTTCCTTCTCTCTATTCAACTTTTTATTATAAAAATTTCAAACATATAAAACAAAACAGAATACATGATGAATCCACACCCCCAGGCACAGCATTTTTCTCTTCTTGTTTTCTATTCTTCTCTACACATCTCTTATCACCACTCATTGATACACCGTTTTTAGAATTTTAGCATGTTACAGTAAAGTTACCCTGAAGCACATAAAGCACAGCCAACTAATTCTGAGGGAAGGACACACTGACACCCACTTTCCCATCACGCTCTAGAGCATTTCCGTAACCCCAGCAAGTTCATTTCTTTTCACTTCCAATCTTTATGCCCTCGAGGGAGGCAGCCATGGTTCATGTTTCCTTTCCCTTTTTAAAAATTTTTTATTAGCTTTACCTAAGTAAAACTTCATATAATGGAATCATGCAGTGATTTTTGGGCCGTCTGGGAGCTTTTGCTTAAAATAATGTCTTCAAATTCATCCATGTTGTTATAAATATCAGTAATTTATTCCTTTTTACTAAGAACTGAGTCATTATGAATGAATACCACACAAGTTATTGATTCACTCTCTTCTTGATAAACATATGGTGGGGTTTTTTTCTCCGTTTTTTCCAGTTGTGCACTTGTGGGCTTTTGGTTCAAAGAATGTGTGTTGCCATTTAATCTTGGCTACATAAAAGTGAGTGGCATTGCCGGGTTAAAATTTATCTCCATGTCTAACATTAGAAGAAACTTCCAGATCTTCTTACAACATGCTTGTTATCACTGTACATTACCACTGGCAAAATATGAAAATTCCAGGTTGTATGTATCTCAACTATAGGTATGTGGTGCTACCAGTGTTTTAAACTTTAGTCATGTTGGGAGGCATATAGTGGTCTCTCACTGTGGTTTTAGTTTACGTTTCCCTGATGACTGATGCTGTGTACTCGGTCTTCTGTATATTGGCTGCTCACACATCTTTCTGTTTGCCTGCTGTCTGTTCAGATTCTTTCTGTCTTAAATTCTTTTGTGTTCCTCTGTGGCTGATGGGTGGAGTTTCCCCACATTATGTTACAAGGCTTCTATCAGATGTTTTGTGAACATTTCCTCCCATGATGGTGATGAGACACTTATCCATTCACTTTCTTAATTGTGCCTTCAGATGAGCGGTCATTTCCAGTTGTGATTAAATCTAACTGACCGCTTTTTTCTTTTGAAACTTTATAATTTGGGGTTTTACATGTAGGCTTTTCTCAAGTTAATTTTTATTCATACTCTGAGGCTTTAAATTCAAACTTTTCTGTATCCATACCTAGTTCTGCAGCAACATTTGTTGAAAAAACTTTCACTGGAGTTAATGGCTTTGCAAAAATTAACAGAATGTACAAATGTGGGTCTCATTCTGCATTCCATTTATTGTCTGTTAATCTGTGTTCCTCGCCCTATGCCAGATCACACTATACTGATTATTATAGCCATAGAGTACACCAGGCAATTTCAGTCCTTCATCTCTGCCCTGTGTTCCTCAATTATTTTTGACAATTTAACATTCTTTATTTTTCCATACAGATTTAGACTCTCGATTACTCATTCTGTAAGAAAGCTTGCTGGAATTAGAACAGAGACTACACAAGATCAATAGGTTTCTTGGAGGGAGAATTGATATCAAATGTTCAAATCCATGCACGTAGTATAATCCTCCATTTATTTAGTTCTTTAATTTTTCTCAGCAATGTTTTTGGTACAAAAAAATTGCACACTGAAACACATCTCTTTTAACAGCTTTATTGAAATAAAATTCACATGACACAATTCACCCATTAAGTAATTTATGGTATATGTTTATACTATGCGGTTTATAATATATTCACAGGAGTTTCACAATCTGATTTTAGAACAAAAGAAACTCCCAAAAAAGAGAAGCCCAACTCTCAGAAAAGAAAACTTTAAAAAAGCCTTAATCCATTAGCTCGCACTACCTGCCCCTAAACAACTACTTAATGAGCCCTTAAATCTACAGATCTGCCTATTATGAACATTTGATATCAAAGAATCATACAGTATGTAGTACAAAAATGTCTTGTTTCATTTAGCATAAAGTCTTCAATGCTCATTTATATCATTGTGTGCATCAGTAGCTCCTTTATTTTTATTGATCAATAACAGTCTGTTGTATAGATATGTGCCACATTTCATTTATCTATTCATAAATGGACATTTGGGGTGTTTCCAGCTTTGGCTTTAGTGAATAATGTTTCTAAAGTAGCTATGTACACATTTTTATGTGATGGTGTATTTTCATTTCTTTTGGGTGCACACCTAGGAATGGAGTGATGGATCATGTTGTGTTTGAATTTGAGAAGCTGCGCAGCTCTTTCCCATAACTACTGCCTCATTTTCTATTCCCACCAGGCATGTATCAGGAATCCAATGTCTACATTCTCACTAGCACTTTTTATATTATGCCCCTTTGATTATAGTCTTACCAGTGGGTATAAAGTGGTTTCAGATTATGGCTTTGATTTGCACTTTCCTCATGATTAATCTTGAAAATCTTTATCAGGTACTTATTGGAAATTTTTATATCTCCTTTAGAGAATTTTTTAATACACATTCTTTGCTCATTTTTAAATTGGGCTTTTTATTATCGAGTTTTTAAAGTATTGTCATATTATAGATGCAAGTCATTTATCTCAGACACAATATTTGCAAATATTTTATCCTACTGCATGGGCTATATTTTTACTATCTTGGTGGTACTGTTTACAGCAACAAAGTTTTAACTTTTGACAGAGTCAAATTCATCTTCTTCCTCTTATCTTGTGCTTCACACATTATATCTAAAAAACAGTTTCCTAAGTCCTACATGGCTTTTTCCCCCCTCTTCTGTTTAATGCTGTTATTATTAACATAACATATCTTGATATATTACAAACTCAATAATATATTGTTACAATTACTATTTCTATACTTTTATTTCTTTTAAAGAAGCTGAGAGAAAAGGAAAGTAAATGTATCTTCACAGAGTGTTACACTTACTTTCTTATGTACCATATCTGGTTCTCTTCATTTGTTCCTGTGTATTTGAGTTACTATCTGGTGTCATTTTCTTATTACAGTTCTTCTTCTTCTTACCTCCTTTGTGCTATTGGCAAGTATATTACATTTTTATATATCATAGGTTCAGCAATGCAGTTGGATACATGTAGTGATTAATGATTTTTTTTTAAATAACTATGAAGACAAGAAATACGTGTTTATTTTTTGTAATTATATAATTGCATTTCTTGGGGGGGTCTTTCTTTTATTGAGAGGATTCACATTACTACTTCCTACCAGATCTCTACTTAGTAGGAAGATTCAACAAGTAGGTCTGCTAGCAGTAAATAAAGTGTGTTTCTCCTTTATTTTGCCTTCATATTTGAAATGTGATTTTGCTGAATTGCTTGACTTTTCCTTTTTGAACATGAGTCTGTTATATTCTTTTTTTTTTAATGAGAGGTCAGCTGTAATCTCATTAAGTTTACCTTGTAAGTGACAAGTCATTTTTCTTTTGCTGCATTCAGTATTTCCTCATCTTTGGCTTTCCACATTTTTATTGTGATTAGTCTGTATGTGCACTGTTTTTAGGTTTATGTACTTGGAGTTCATTGAACTTCTTGATGTGTACATTAAAGTTTTTTGTTAGATCTGGAATGTTTTTCAGCCATTATTTTTAAAAAATGTTTTTCTTGCTCATTTCACTTTTTCTTTAAGTCCTCCTATTACATATACATTTTATGTTTTAAAATGTCACACATTTTTGTGAGACTGTTTTTGGTCATTCTTTTTTCTTTGTTCTTTGGCATATATAATCTATCAAAATATCTTTAAATTTGCTGGTTTCTCTGACATTTCCATTGTCCAACAACAGATGAAGAGATAAGGAAAATGTGGTGTTTGTATACAAAGGAGTACTACTGTGCCATAAAGAAAAATAAATGAGGCATTTGTGGTATATGGACACAATTTGAGAACATAATATGAAGTTAACATGAAGTGAAATAAGTCCAGTACAAAAGATTAAATATTGCATGGTTCTTTTTATATGAGAAACATACACATATATAAGAACATATGTATATGAAACATATGAGAAGCATATATATGAAGGAAACATATATGAGAAGCATATATGTATGAGAAACATACATATGAGAAACATATATGAAAATATACATATATATAGATATGCAAGTGCACAAATAAAAAATTCCAATCTACTCTTGAGCTTCTCTACTGAAGTTTTACATTCAGTTATTGTACTTTCCAACTCTATTTGACTTTTGTATCATTTCTTCTTTATTGATACTCTTAATTTGATGAGACATTGTCATACTTTTCTTGCTTGGGCATGGTTTCTTTTAGTTCTCAGAATAGACTTATAATGGCTCCTTTGAAGTCTTTATGTACTAACTTTGACCACCCAGTTGCTCTTGTAGACAATTTCTATCAATTCATGTAAAGGTCAGCCTTTCCCTTTCTTTGCAAGTCTCATTTTTATTGTTGTTAAAGACTGGACACTTTCGGTAACATATTGTAGCAATTGAGTTCTAAGGCTTGCTGTTGTTATTTGCTTATTTGTTGAGTAATTGACTGAATTGTTTCAGTGCAGTCTGTTTTCTCCAGTGTGATACCTCTGATGTTGTGCATCAGAAGGGGCAGCCTTGGCTATATGCATAGTCACCCAGTATGATGCTGGATGTCATTTTTCTTTTCCTGTTTACACCTAGTTGTTAGGCTCCATCAATTGCTAGCAAATTTCTCTAATAATCTGAGACACAAATTGCCCCATAGAGTTCATTCAGTAAAATTTGTGTTCCTTTACATAGATAGTTTTTGATTTAAGTATTTGAAATTTGAAATTTGTTTTTACTGTATGGGGGCTTTGCTTAGTTGTTTGTTTTTCTGGTAAACTAGTTGGCCTAGAGTTTATTTTATACCTAGAAGAAGGTACTAGTATCTTATTTGGGAACTTTTTTCGCCATAACCTTGTTTAGTGGAGCACCTGTACACTTGGGCTTCCTTACACTATTCCAGATAAATGTCTTCTTTGAGACAAGCTCCAGTGCTGTCTTTTTAAAACTAGTGTGTGTTTGATCTGCATAATAATTAGTTCATTTTAGGGGACTCCTACATATACATATTAGATCTTGGTCATTTTTACTTGCCCTTCTCTCCCCTTCCTTAGTCAGAAACCCTCCCTATCTCCACAGACTCTACCTGTCTACCTGTCTCAAAGCCTGCCTCTCTCTAAATGAGATCTCTAGAGCTGGAGTGGGGACTGTCTCTTTAAGTGACACCCCTGCTTTGGGAATTGGGTGGTATGCGGCAAGCTCATTAGCTTCTGAGCTTTTCTGGATATAAGAAATGTTGATAACTTTTCCCTCCCAGAAACACTCAGTAGCTCTTGACTAAGAACTGGGGAAGGGCAGGGGAGCTCTGTGTTTGTGGCTGCACCACCCCCTGGAGTGTCTGTTCGTGTCCGGTAGCTCCTCTATTGATGCTCCGGAAAGGAAACCCTCTTCTAATGGTTTTAATAAAGTCTGTTTTTAAAGTAATTTGCACATGCCCCCTAGGTTGTCACATGCATCAGTGTAAAGTTACAATGTTCCTATGGTAACTTTTTGACATCTGTCACATTAGTATTTATTTTTCTTCTTTCATTTTTAGCATAGTAATCTGTATTTCCCTCATTTTCCTTGTTTATTTTTGCTTGAGGTTTATAAATTTTACCAAACTTTTCAACCATTCAACCTTTGTATGTGCACCTTCTCTTTTTTGTCTCTCCTTTATTTCACTGTCTTTGGCTCTTATTTTTAGTATGTCCTTGTTTGAAATACATAATTAGTGTCCTCATAATTTACTAACTCCTTAAACCAGAACTCTGTAATAATTGTATATGTTTCTTTCACTGTGAATTTATTGGTACATGTTAGATGTGTAGTGGTCACACTCACTATAGAGCATTTGGACCTGTACATAATTATGTCTTCATTCTTTCTTCCTAGCCCCCACCCCTTATTTCAACCCTTATTTTCCAAGGCTTTGTTTCCATATTTCTTTCTTTCTTCTTTATTTTTTTTTCTTTTCCATTCCTCCTTTTCCCCTTGTCTCATCTCCTTTGGTCCTCTCCACATCTCAACCTTTTCTTCTGATTTCCCAATATCTATTTTACATTTTGGTCCACATTTACACTTCCAGTCTCTCACAACAGAGAAATAATGTGACATTTAAACATGTGTATCCAATGTATTCCACTTAAGAGAATACCCTTAAGGTGCATCCATTTACCTAGAAGTACCTCAAGTTTATTCTTATTTATGGCAGTGTATTACTCTCTTGTATAAAAATAAACCACATCCTCTTTATCCATTCATTCACTGATGGGCATTTAGGCTGATTCTAAAATTTAGCGAGTAACAAGAACTGTGCTGCTGTGAACATGAGTATGGATATATCTTTGTGGTATGATGCTTTTAATTCTTTTGGGAACACATTGAGAAGGAGAGTAGCTGGGACAAATGGAACCTTTAGTTTTAGTTCTTTTAGGATTCTCCACACTGATTTCCATGGTGGTTGCAGCAGTCAACATTTCCACCAACAGTATAAGAGTTCCTTTTTTGCACAGCCCTGCTTACATTTGTTATTGGTTGATTTCTTGATAATAGCCATTCCTTCTGGAATGAGATGAAAACTCAGTGTTGTTTTAATTTGCATCTCCCAAATGAGCAGTAATGTTGAACTTCTTTATATATTTATTTGCCATTTGTACTTCTTCAACTGAAAAATGTCTCTTTATTTAGGATGCCCACGTTTCTATTGGGTCTTTTAATTTGGGGGATCTGACTTTTTGAGTTTTTTATATATTCTAGATATTAGTCCTTTGTCTGAGGAACAGCTGGAAAAATTTTTTCCAACACTGTAGGTTGTCTTTTTACTCTATTGGTGGTTCCTTTGGCGGTGCAAAAAGTCTTAAATCAGATGAGATCCCATTTGTTGATACTTTGTATTATTTTCCGTGTGACTGGATTGATTCAGCTTTGGGAATTCATATTTATCTAGGAATTTTTCCCTTTCTTCTGTGTTTTCCACCTTATTTGAATTCCAGTTCTCAAGGTAGGCATGGATGATCTTGGGATTTTGCAGAATTTGTTATGATTTCACCCTTTTCATTCTTAACTGCATGGATCTGAGTCTTTTCTTTCCTTTTTATAATAAATTTGGATAGGAGTTTGCCAATTTCATTTAATCTTTCAAAGAAATAACTGATTTACTACTTCTCTGTATTATTTCCTCTGTGTCAATTGCATTAATTTCTGCTCTGATCTGTGTAATTTCCTTCCTTATATGGGCTTTGGGCTTGACATATTCTTTTTTTTTTTTTCCTAAAAGCTTGGGCTTCAACATTAGGCTATTTATTTAAGATTGCTTTGTTTTCCTGATGTAGGAATTCACGACTATAAATTTTCCTCATAGGACTACTTTCTTTGCATTCCATAGGTTGTGGTATTTTGTTTTGGAATATCATTTAATCATAGACACCAATTTCTTCCATAATTTCATCTATAAGCCACTGGTTGTTCAGGAGGGTGTTAATCAGTTTCTATGTTGTCTTGGTTACTTTTCTCTCATTGTTGAGGCAAAATACACAACCCTCAAAATTAAGGAAGGAAAGGTTTATTTAGCTCACAGTTTGTGGAGGTTTCAGTCCATAATCAGCTGGCTCCAAGGCGGGATGGCATGGCACAGGAGCAACAGTTCAAGGCAGGAGAAGACAGCAAAAGCAACAAGAGCAAAGGGGAGGGGAAACAAGCCTTTTTTCCCATCCTTATATTGTAAGCAGAGTATCACCCCGTAAGGTGGGTATAGTACTCCTGCCATCTCCACACCCTCCTCTTGCACAGGCTTAGGATGTATACAAAGTAAGGACCCTGGCCCCTGCTCAGTGACTCATTTAACCTTCTAAACTTCTCACACTGACACAATGAACAACATCCTAGAGCAGGAAGGGTATATCCTCTATACCACAGGTTGTATAGCTGCTGAGTTACTTAGTTAAGCTTCTAGATTTTTCAAGTTAACAGAATTTATCAAGCATTACACATGTATTTCAGTAGTTTTTGGTTTCTTTGCCATTGATTTCTAATTTCATTGCAGTGTGGTCTGATAATGTGCCTGATATAATCTCAATTCTCTTGCCTTTACTTAACTGTTATATGAGCTAGTATGTGGTCTGTTTTGGAGAAAGTCTCATGTGCAGCTCAGAAGAATGTGCATTCTGATTTTGGGGTTGGAATAGTCTGTAGATATTTACTAATTCCATTTGTTCACAGGTTTGTTTTAGTTATCGTATTTATTTGTTGATTTATTTGTCTAATTGATCTATCTGTTTGTGACAGTAAGGTATTGAGGCCCCCCATTACAACTGTGTTAGTGTTTACTTGATAGTTCAGAGCCATTAATATTTGTTTTATATACGTGGGTGTGTCAGTATTTTGGTGCATATATATTTAAGACTGCTAACCTCTTCATCTTGGAGTGTTCCCATGACAAATATGTAGTGAGCTTCTTTGTCTCACTTGATCATTTTTGGCCTGAAATCTATTCTGTCTGCAAATAAAAGAGCTACCCTGCTGTTGCATGAAGTATTGGTTCCCATCCTTTGACTTTCAGCCTATGAATTTAAATTTGGGTTAAACGTGTTTCATATATGCAGCATCTGTTAGATCTTGTTTCCTGATCCATTCTGCCAGTTTGTTTCTTTTGACTGGTGAATTCAGACCATTTACATTGATGGCTATAACTGATATGTATTGACTTATCCTTATCATATTATTTTCCAGATGTTGGTTTACTTGCTTTCCCCTCTGTTTAATTGCTTGTCTTACATGGTAGATTTTTTCTAGTGGTGTTAATGGAATTGTAATCTTCCTTGTCTGTTTCTAGAATAACCCTCAGAACATTTTGGAGTGCTGGCTTGGTGAATTTCTTCAGATGTTCTTTGTCATGGAAGTATCTTATTACCCCATTAACTTTGAAAGATAGTTTTGTGGGGTACATCAATCTGGGTTATAGGTTGTTTCGTTTTAGGAGTTGAAGTAGTTCACTCAGCTCTTCTTGGCTTAAGGGTTTGTGTTGAAAGGTCTGCTATGATTCTGATGGGTTTTTCTTTATAGGTGATTTGTTTCTTTTCTCTAACAGCTTTTAATATTCCAATCTTGTGCTGAAATTTCTGGAATCTTGACTACTTGAATTTCTGTCTTTGTGTTGAGTTTCTGAAATCTTGACTATTATGCTGTCTCAGTCACTTTTCTCTCATTTCTGAGACAGAATACCTGATACCTAAATTAAATAGGAGAAGGTTTATTTAGCTCACAGTTTGTGGAGGTTTCAGTCCATACTCAGCTTGCTCTAAGGCAAAGTGGCACAAGGCAGAGGGTAACAGTTCATCATGAAGGAAAGCAGCAAAAGCAGCAAGAGCGAGCCTCTTTCCTTCCCTGATATGGTGTGCAGGCTCTCTGTCCCATGGGGGTGTAGCACTGACACTCATAATTCTACCTTAATCCCAGCATGGCCCATGAATCAATCACAAACTCTAGAAGCCAACACAAGACTGCACAAGGCTTTGATGGGACAATTAGACACAAACCATAACATATACTTGGTGTAGATTTTTGGGTTTTTTGGTCATGACTAATTGGCTGTATGCCTCACTTAACTGCATGTCAAATTCTTTTCCCATGCTTGTGAAGTGTTCTACCATTACTTCTGTAAACAGCATTTTTATGTCATTTGCACTGTCGCCTGCTTTTATATTGACTCCATTCAATCTTAGGTTGTTCTTCTTTGCTTTATCTTGCAGCGGTTGAATTGAATTGATTTTTCATGGTTCTTTGCTATTGCTAAGACACCTTTCTTTTCATGATCATTAACTGGAATCCTGTCTTCCAGATCTGATACTATTTTTTTTCAAACTTGTTCACTCTGCTGCATATGCTTGCAATGGAATTTTAATATCCTGGATATCTGTTTGAATGTATTTTGTGGATTCCATTTCTTTCCTATGCCAGACATTCATGGTGTCCATCATTTTTCGAAGCCCTTCTACTTTTTTATCTCTGTCTACTCTAGATTCACAAGCCAAGTCCTACATTAGGATTATCATAATTTTTCACCTGAGAAATGATTTTGATCTTATTTTTTTTCTATAGACTCATGTATCTGTTTTGTTACTTCTACTGCTACCATTACAGAAAGTTCAGATGGGTGGCTTCTGATTTTCTCCACCTCATTGTCCCCCGGACTTGCTGTGAATGGGCTTGAGGTCTGGGGTTGCATGTTGCTCCTGTCTCTTGTCATTTTCTTCTCTTAAAAACATTTTTTTTTCTCTGCCGATGCTTATAAATTGCTATCCTCTAGTGTCCACACTTCTGTGGCAGTGGCTGTCAGAGCTGAAATCTGAGCTGCTCCAACTCTGCCCTTTTAACTCTACAAGACTTAAGGCTGATTTTGGCCTCCAGCCGTACATGCGGGATCCAAGTCTTTAGCCAGTAACTCTCTAGTAGTCACTCAGCAGCCCACCGAAGTCTCCCTACTGTGCATGTCTCCAAGCGCATTGCTCGTTCAGTTGCTGTGAGCTTTGAACACTACAGGTCCTGTGAGAAAGACAGCCCAAGGCTCTTCTCGGAGTCTTGCATTCAGTTGACCCCTCCTGGCTATTGCACAGACTCCTCTGTTCCACTCCGATGTTCTCTCTGTGACACTGGAAGCGGGGTCAGGGGCGGTGCTGAAGTTACACTCACTGCCTTCGCAGCCTCAGTGGTGTCTCACCTCGAGATGTTCCAATTAGCTGCTGGGGTTCAGCATTTACTACTCTGCTCCACTGGCATGTTTTTCCCTGCGGCCTCTGGGCTCACTTTCACTGTAACCCTGTAGGTTCCATGCTTCTCTCTCATGTGTGAGCTGGGTGTGTGAATCCAACATTTATGTTCCCCACTCAGTCAGAGGTTGTTTGTAGCCTGTCAGTGTTTGAGAACACACTGGCAGACCGTTGGGGAGGGAGCAGCCTCCTGGTTACTCACCCTCACCGTATTTGCAGGCAAAATATAGTGCCAGGCTGCACCATCCTATTTGGAGGAGGGAAAAAGAGGCAGTTTGTCCTGTGTGGCTTAGTTCTGCCATGATACTGGGGTTCAGTCACACTTGTGGGAATTTCCTGGGATGGCAGTTCCTGCTTTCCATGCAGATGGAGATTCTGCATGCAGCCCTGGGTGGGCACTGCCTCACTTTTTAACACACTCTTATGCCTGTGTTTTGTTTTATCTATACATTTCTTATTTCAGATTGACTTGGCATCAGGGTGTATGTCCCTCCCTTTCTTCCAATTACTTATAGTTTTGTTGATTTTCTCTGAGCATCTCCAACATGACTCCTCCTCTATCCAGTTATGTTCAATCTCTAATTTTAAACTCTTTCTTTCTTTCAATGTAAGTCTTGCTTCAGCTGTGCCTCACATTTTTATTACTATTTTATGCAAAGTATTTTCTTTCTTACCTGTGGTATAGTCTTTGGTTTGTGGGTTATTTGGAAGTAGATTGTCGACAAGCATTTAAGCCTCCCATAGTTATTTCATTGTCATAAATTCTTAATATAATTTTACTGTGAATAGAACACATAGTGTATGAAATTTTTGTCTTCTGACATTTATTGAGACTTCTCTTATTGCTCAGGATGTAGCTTATCTTGGTGGATGTTCTATGGATGCCTGAAAATGTATCCTGTGCCAGTTGATTCTAGCTTTTCATGTGCCAGTTAAAGATGGTGTTGTTCAAAGATGCTTTACTTTTTTTCTTTGGTTTTTTTTTTTTTGGTCTCATTATTCCATCAATTATGGAGAGTAGGGTTTTTCATAACATTCAAGTATGATTGCAGATTTATTGGTTTATCTTTTATTTCTGTCAGACTTTGCTTCATATATTATAGATCTTTGTTTATGGGCACATCTCCATTCATGATTGTCTTTTCTTCTTGATATTCTGATCCTTTTATCATTATTAAAGGTCGTTTGTCTCATTTTATGTCTTCCTAATTCATATGACTTTGTGTGGATGCAAAAACCCCAGGTCCATAAATTGTAAAACATTTTCATAACACAAGCCCTGTTCTTGACTCTTAAAGATGGAACATACTTGGACTGTAAAGGAATTGGTTACTATGTGCGGAGTTGCTATTATATGTGGCTTCCTTTTTACCAGTGTTTCAAACCATTGATTTTCAGCACAGTCATCCAAATTTGGGCCCAAAGATCATTTAGAATGTTACGATATATTATAAAAATAGAAACTTAAAATTACTATGTCCTTTGTAGTGGACGTTTTTGGGAGATAGGTGGATAAATGGATAGATAGGTAGATGGATAGATAGGTAGATAGATGAAGATGAAAGATCTGTACACTGAAAATCATAAAAGTCAATCAAAGAAATTAAAGAGATAAATAAAAAGAAATATATTCATACTTATGTAGATAAAGAATCAATACTGTCAAAATGTCCTTACTAACCAAAACATTCCAGAGATTCAGTGCAATTTCTATAAAAATTTCAATGGCATTTTTCATAGAAATAGTAAAATAACCCTAAATTTTGTATGGGAATACAAAGGACCTCAGATAGCTAAAGCTATCTTGAGCAAGAAGAAAAAAAATGGCAACATCACATGTTTTGTGACTATATTTACAAAGCTGTAGAAGTCAGAACAGTATGATAATGATGTAAAAATAAACATATAGACCAATAAACATATAGACCAAACATATAGATTAGAAAGCCTAGAAATAAATTTGCATATATTCAGTCAACTAATCTTTTACAAAAGCTATAAGAATCTACAATAGGGAAAAGTTGTTCTCTTTTGATAAATGCTATTGGGAAAACTGGGTATTTACATACAAAAAATGAACTTAAGATTCTTATGCCATACACAAAAATTGACTCAAAGTAAATTAAAGACTAAAATGTAAGACCTAAAACCATAAGAAAAGCTCCTTGATATGCATCTTGGCAATGATATTTTGGATACAACGCTAAAGCACACGGTTCAAAGTAAGACTACAAAAAAAAAAAAAACTCTGAAATCTGGATAGCAAAGGAAACAGTCAACAAAATGAGAAAGAAATATATGGAAATGGGACAAAATATATGTAAATCATATTTTTGCTAAGAGGTTAATATCTCAAATATATGGAATTCATTTAATTCAATAAGAAGTATTTGTCAGTGGATGAATGGATAAGTAAAATATCTTATTCCATCTCAAAAAAGAAGGCAGTTCTGTCATTTGAGACAATGTGATGAACATAGAGGACATTATGTAAATAAACCAGGTACAGAAAGACAACTGTTGCATGAGCTCACTTAATACATGACAGCTAAAAATAATTTCATCCATAGAAGCAGAGAGTAGAACAGTGGCTGCAGGGGATGGGGAAAAGGGAAATGTTGGTCAAGGAGTTAAACTTGCAGTTATAAGATAAAAATGTTTTGGAGACCAAATATACACTATGGAGACTTTAGTTAACAATAACATATTGCATACTTGAAATTTACTAAGAGTGCCTTCTACTTCATTTTACTGAAATGGGCTCTTACTGTATCGGCCAGGCTGGTTTCAAACTCCCAGGCTCAAGAAATCCTCCTGCTTCAGTCTCCCAAAGGGTGAGACTACAGGCCTGTGCTGTAGCATTAAGATGAGAGTAGATTTTAAGTATTGTCCCCCTTCAAAAGTAACTGTGAAGTGATGGATATGCCAGTGTAATTGTGACAGTCATTTCATAATATATATATATATATATATATATATATATATCAAAATATTACATTATACACTCTGAACATAAACAAATTTTGTTTTGTACCTCAGTAAAACTGAAAAAATGAAAAGGTGGGTATGATGAACTGACACTATTCCATAATGGCCTTTTCTGGAAATGGTGGTATTTCCAACCATCTTCCATCAGGACACATTATCTTTTAGGATCAGAACCATCAGGTCTTTTATTTTTGTTGTTTTCCCCCCAGATTCATAGCTAGCGTGCACATCTTTAGAATGCCATGTCTTCTTCTCCTTCCAGCAAGGACGCGTAAACACACAGAGTTAATCCCATGTGGGTCATCGCAGCAAACATCTCACTCCAGGCCTATTTCCTTATGCCTCCCCGTGGGCCTCGGCCTGCTTCTCATCCCTCTGTTGCATCTACTTGGAAAATGTGGGAGCTGAGCCAGCATGCTTCAGGAGTTATGTCTGCAGAAGGAAAGAGGAGCAGATCTTTGTATCCAAGTCTGTGACCGGTTTGGGTGATTCAAACCAACGCTTCTTTCATTTCTTCAGCTTTTGGAGTCAAGCTAATTGGGTGCCAAACAGCACCCTCCTCCCATGCTCGTCATAGTCCTGACATTGGGATGTGGAAGCAGAAAGGGTATTTCATGTCTTTGAAAACCTTGACATTCTGGAATGATCATATTAGGCTGCTGCTGACCTCACATTCTTTAGTGGTTCCCATGCACCAACAAGAAGATTCAGATTCTAACATGACGGTCAAACCCACCAGGATAGGGTTCTGCTGCCCCTTCAACCTCAGGTCCTATTCTTGTCCCCTTGCTTCCTGCGTTCCTGCCACCTTATCTTCCTGACAGTGATGCAAATGTCACTCATTCAACGCATCACATTGTCAGGCATTGCATGAAGGACCCTAACGGTCTCTCCTTTAATTCTCCCAACAAATCTGCAAAGTCAGCACTTTTATTAGTCTTGCTGTGCAGATGGGAAGACTGAGGCACAGAGAGGACCTTACTTACCCCTCACATCACCCAGGTCGTATGTGGCAGTGCTGGCATTTGTGCCCCAGATCCTCTGACTGCAGAACGCAGATTCTACCTCAGAGCCCAGCTCTTGGCAGGTCCAACAGGAGAGTCATATTCTTTCCTTCCTCGCCCTCCCCTTCTTCAGCCCTCCTTTCTCCCTGCACACCATCTGACTTCCAGCAGGCAGCACCTGCTTCCTTCTCACAGTTTCTGCTGTCTGCAGACCCACTGAGCCTGTCCTCCCGGCAGACCGAGTTGTGGAGAACAGTTGCCTAACCTGTCCCTGGAGCCACCCACAGCCAGTGATTCAGGGAGCTGGATATGTAAGTTCCCCAGTGCCTACCACTGAGAGAGCAGTCTGAGCTGCATATTTTATCCAGTCTCCAGCGGGACTGAACTGTAGCCGCCCATGGTGGTAATTAGCTCCACAGTATGCCCTCATAGCTTCTTTCTCACCTCCATCTCACTTTACTCCTGGGTTTCCTGGGAACATTTTCCTTTTTTTTTTTTTAAATTTTATTTTAAAGACAAAAGAATGGAGACATATGAACCAGAAAAGCCATAAACAATACAGAAAATACAAAGTTATACAGAATATAGTAGGGAATTAGCACTGGATGTTGTATTACATAGTTATCTTCACATTAGTTAACACAAAAACATTAAAGGAAATACCAAATTATAGA
>PVLD010020177.1:0-34537 GCA_004027595.1 Dinomys branickii
GTCTTCTATCTAGAACATACAAAGAATTAAAAAACATGTACCTGTCCAAATTCAAAGACCCAATCCAGAAATGGGCATCTGAGATGAATACACAATTCGCAGACAAAGAAATACAAATGGCAAATAAATATATGAGAAAATGTTCCACATCCTTAGTCATTCGAGAAATGCAAATAAAAACAACATCGAGATTTCATCTTACCCCAGTAAGACTGGCCAGTATGAAAAAGTCATCTAATAACAGATGCTGGCGAGGCTGTGGAGAAATGGGGACTCTATTACACTGCTGGTGGGAATGCAGACTGTTGCAACCACTGTGGAGAGCCGTTTGGAGATTTCTCAGCAAACTAGGTCTAGAGGTTCCATTCAAACCAGCTATTCCTCTTCTGGGTATTTTCCCAGAAGATCTGAAAACATCATATCACTCTGATATATGTGCACCATGTTTATAGCAGCACAATTTGTAATAGCTAAAATGTGGAAGCAACCCAAGTGCCCATCCACAAAAGACTGGATTAAAAAGTTGTGGGATTTTTATATAATGGAATATTATTCAGCTATAAATAAAGACAGTTTTGGGGACTTTGTAGGCAAGTGGACAAAACTGGAGTCCATACTCATAAGTGAAATAAATCAGCGATACATGTGCAGGGAACGTATTGTATCACTGGTGTAAGAACCCGAGGGTGGGAATATAAACTAAGAGACATGAAGGAAATCTGTTCAAAAACAAAGAACAGATGGGACGAAGGAAAGGAGAAAAGAAAAAGTCAAAAATGTATGTATGTATATATGAATATACATATATGCACGAGGGCTAACATGGTTCTACTATTGTATTATATCACTTAATGCTAAGCAATAATTGATGACGGGTTATTCGATCAATCTTGTATGTCTGTATGTGTTATCCTGAACACACACTTCGAAGAAATCAATATATAAAGCAGCAACTATTTTTTTTTTGTTGCTGTTGTTGTTGCTGTTGTTGTTGTTTGCCTGTTTTGTTTTTTGTCTTTGGATTTTTGGTTTTTGTGTTTTTTCTGTTGTTGAGAGCATTAATTGTCTGACTCAATTTGCATGTCTATATATGGGTTCATATATTTACACTTCGAAGATATCAATGGATAAGCAATAACCACTGTTGAGACCATATCACCTTATCTATAGATTAGTTGTGATTGTACTATTTTTTATGCTAATTTGTGTCTGTTTGTCAATATGTTTTTGTACTTTTATTTTTTTAAAATAAAAAACAAGCAATAAAGGATGTCACTACATACTTGTGAGTGGAAAACTTCAAGAAGTACAGATAGCAATCATAAACATCTATGCACCAAACATAGGAGAACCAAACTACGTAAGACAAATTTTAACAGATATGAAAAACGAAATAAGCAGCAACACGGTCATAACAGGGGACTTCAATACCCCATTGTCACAAAGAGATAGATCAACTACACAAAAAATTAGCAAGAAATAACAGAACTAAACCAAACTTGTGAACAATTGGACTTGGTAGACCTCTACAGTGTTCCACCCCACAGCATCAGACTACATATTCTTCTCAACTGCACAAGGGACATTCTCTAAAATAGACCATATGCTAGCACATAGGACATACTTACAGAAATGCAAACGAGTTGAGATTATCTTATGCATATGATCAGACCATAGTACAATGAAACCGGAAATTAATGACAAAGGAAATCACAAGAACTCCATAAACACATGGAAATTAAGCAGTCCCCATCTGAAAAACCAATGACTCAGATGAAATCAAAGAACAAATTAAGCACTATGTACACTCAAACAAAAATGTACACACAACTTACAGCTACCTATGGGATGCAATGAAAGCAGTCCTCAGAGGGAGATTTATAGCAGTGAATAACTCTCAGAAAAACAGAATGAGCACAAATAAATAATCTTATGGTGTACCTCAAGCTTCTAGAAAAAGAACAAATCAGACCAAAACCCCAGAGAAGTCAAGAAATTATAAAGTTCAGGGCAGAAACTAATGCAATGGAGACTAAAAATCACTCCAAAGAATTAATGAATGAAATAATTGGTTCTTTGAAAACATAAATAAAACTGATAAACCCCTAGGCAACCTTATTTTAAAAAGGAAAGAAAAAACTGAAATACATGCAATAAGGAATGAAAGACAGCACATCACTACAGATCCTGTAGAAATTCAGAAGATCATCAAAACCTACTTTGGACATCTTTACTCTCATAGGATGGAAAACACAGAGGAAATGGACAGATTTCTAGATACATATGAACTACCAAAGCTAAAAGAAGAAGACATTAAAATCCTGAATAAATCTATATCAGCAAGCAAAATTTAAAATATAATTTAAAAAGTGACAATGAAGAAAAGCCCAGGTCCTGATGGATTCACAGCTGAATTCCACAAGAAATTTAGGTAAGTTTTAAATTTATTGCATATACTTTCATTGGAGGTTTTAATCTCCTGTATTTCTGCTTGGATCTGTTTTATGGATTCTATTTCTTTCATATGTTGGGCATTTTGTTTTCATCATTTTTCTATGCTCATCTAGTCTTTTGTCTGTGTCTTCTCTAATATCTTTGATTTTAGATATTATTTCTTTTTGTACCTCAGAAATTATTTTCCCTACAGCCTTTTCCACTTGTCTTTTCACTTCTGCTGCTATCATTTCAGAAAGTTCCACTGCTTTACTTTGAATTTTCTCTATCTTTTTGTGTTCCTGACTTGTTCTGCATGTCCTGGGAGGCTGGGGTTGCATTTTGCTTTTGTGTCTTTTCATTTTCTAGTTTCTCTTTTTTATTATATTTACTTTCTATGTTTATGCCTCATTATTTATTATGATAGATAGCTTTCTCACTAGTATTCAGGTTTTTCTAGGAAATATCTGTTCTTCATTGTTGTCCCTTAGATGTAGGTGGCTCTTCAGAAGAGATCCAGAATAGCAAAAGCAATCCTGGACAACAAGGACAACTCAGGTGGAATTACAAGCTCTGACCTGAAATTATACTACAAAGCTACTGTAATAAAATCTGCATGGTGCTGACTAAAAAAAAAAAGACCAAAAGACCCATGGAACAGACTGGAAGACACAGACACAACCACAAACACATTCAGCCACCTCATCTTTGATAAAGGGGCCAAATAAACTCATTGGAAGAACAACAACCTCTTTAATAAATGGTGCTGGAAAAATTGGCTTGCCACCTCCCAAAGACTGAAAATAGACCCAAGTCTATCACCATGCACCAAACTCAAGTCACAGATCTCAATATTAAAACAGAAACACTAAATCTATTGGAAAAGAAAACAGGTAAAAACCTTGAAGACATAGGGGTGGGCAGAGAGTTCATGAACAAAAACCAAACATACCGTGAAATACTTCAAAGAATCAACAACTGAGGTCTGATCCTACTGAAAAGTTTCTGCCCATCTAAGGAAATCACCAGCAGAGTAAAACGAAAACCTACAATTGGGAAAAAAGAGACAGAAATGCTAACGAGTGTTTGCTAACTGTCCCTTGGACAAAGGACTTCTATCTAAAACGTATGAAGAATTTAAAAACATCAGACCCTCCAAATTCACAGACCCAATCCAAAAATGGGCAGCTAAGATAAATACATATTTCTCAGATAAAGAAATACAAATGGCAAATAAATATATGAGAAAGTGTACAACATCATTAGTCATTTCAGAAGTGCAAATTGAAACAACAATGAGATTTCATCTCACCCCAGTAAGAATGGCTAGCATTAAGAAATCAACCAATAACAAATGCTGGCAAGGCTGTGGAGAAATAGGAACTCTTCTCCACAGCTGGTGGGAATGCAGACTGGTGAAACCACTGTGGAGATCGATTTGAAGGTTCCTCATCAAGCTAGGTCTAGTGGTCCCATTCAACCCAGCTATTCCCCTTCTGGGTATTTTCCCAGAAGATCTGAAAACATCATATCACAGCTATATATGTGCACCCATGTTCATAGCAGCACAATTCGTAATCGCTAAATTGTGGAATCAACCCAAATGTCCACCCACTGAGGATTAGATAAAGAAATTGTGATACTTTTATATAATGCAGTATTACTCAACTAGAAAGAAAAATAAACTTGAGGCTTTTATAGGTAAGTGGTCACAACTAGAGCCCATACTAATAAGTGAAATAAATCGGACCTCCATGGGTAAGCAACGTGTTGTCTCACTAGTGTAAGAACCTAAAAGAGTGCATAAAAACTAGGAGGTATGATAAACATTGTGAAATCAAAGGAAAATGCTTGAAAGTAATGGGCAGCTAGGGTGTGGGAAAGGAGAAAGGAAAGAAGGGGAAATTATGTATGTATGTACAAGATAGCTAACAGTTGTACTAGTCTTCTATTGCATTACAGAAAGGAACAGTTAATGATTACTGGTTTTATCATGATTGCATGTCTCTACTTGTTTTCCTGAGAAACCACTTTGAAGATATTAATACATACTACAACAACCATTGTTAATTTCCTACCACTTTGTCTGTAACCCTGTATTGTTTGTATTGTTCTTATGCTATTTTGTAAATGCATGTCTGTTTATTAATATGTTCCCTTCCTTTATTCTTAAAATAAAAAAATGATGTAGGTGGTTCTCTTTAACTATCTGAAGACCCTACCTTCCCAGTTTGTAGTAAAATACCTCCAGTGTTTCCAGTTCTGTGACAGTATCCAGGTCAGGTACCAGAAATTGGCTGTGTACTTCAGCCAACTTTGCCATGGGAATTGGGCTGCTTATGGAGCTGATCTTGGCCCCTGGATGGGGGGGGCTGACACTGGTATTCCATTGATGGAATTCTCCAGAGCCTAACCGCTGGCTCCTTGCTGCTGCTTTAGTAATTTCCATGTTGCTTGTCTTGGTGATTTTTCTGTGTGCCTGGGACAACCTGTCCTGAGTCTTGGGGTTCTGGTCGGTCCTCCCAACAAAGGCATGTGTGTTTCCATATGCCCAGAGCCCAGCCTGTCCTGGGTCTCGGGGTTCTGTTGAGTGCACCACAAAGTTATGTCTGTGCCTGCATGCGAGAGCCTGGCCTTTCCTAGGTTGTGTGAGTTCCGGTAACTCTGCCCACCAAAGGCATGTGTATGAACTCTATTTTTAAAATGAGAATACTAAGACCCCAGAGAGATTAACTAACCCATCCAAGGTTATACAGCTAACAACTAGCAGAGCCATAGTCCAAATTAGCTCTAGCTCTAAGTCTCATGGTCTTTCCTTTTGAAGACAGGCTCAGCATTGCCAGGGCAACAAAGAATGAGTAGGGGAGAGGGAACTGTCACCTCAGCCCTGGCCTTCTGAAAGGATAGTGCCTAGAACTGTACACCATACCCAGGCAAAAATGAAAACCTCTAGTAAAATGACATGTGCTTCTCTTCAGCCATGACAAAGTTTTGTGTCCACTGGACCCATAATATCAGCAAAAAGGCAGATGCTTAAAATTCCTCTGATGTATCACAATAAGAACCACTTAAGCTGCCAAGAAGGGAGAAAGTAAAAGGCTAGTAAACCAAGGCAAAAAGAGAAATTATAGAATATTAGCAACTTCAAAGTATCACAGTCTCTGAGAACAGCCCATCCTAATCATCTTATTGTCTTAGTTCATTTTGTGCTGCTAACACAGAATACTTGAGACTGGTGATTTGTAAAGCACCAAGATTATTTTTACATTTCTCAATACTGGGAAGTTCATAGTCTAGGGCTAAACTGTCTACCATCTTTTTACCTCTTTTTTGCAGAGTACTGACAAGGAGGTATCCTCAGAATGTGACTGATGCCCAGTCCTGTTGGAGTTAAATGTCCTCAGCCTGAGTCATCTAATCTATAAGCTAATGATTATATCTTCCCCTACCAACAGAGCCCAGAACAGACCACGTTGTCCCCTGTGACCTGCAGGGGCCTTAGGACCTAGAGCTGCGAGTCTGGCTCCTGTGTCCTTTGATCAGACAGAACAGGAACCATCCCAGTGCTGACATGTGACCGTCCCTTCACAGTAGTCCATCCATTATCAAGAAAATCTCACCTAGTGGCTCAGAGAGGGGAAAAGTTATAGAATAACCCCAAAATTGCATAACGTATTTTTATATCAAGAGGAGAAGATAGGAGTTCAAATTCTAGTTGAAAGGGTAGTTTAAAGATTGTGAGTTTGCTGAGATTGGACTATTGACCTTCTATCGCTTAAATTTAAACCGCTCCTTCTATCACATGGTGTGCTAAGAGCCAAATATGTCACAAATACTTAGGGACTTAGTTTCCTTGACCCTAATTGGGACTAACATTGCCTGCTCAGCAGTATGGACACAGGTTCCCAGTAAGAACCCCGAGCCCATTTTTTGACCACCTTAAGGTCTTGACACTGCCCCCATGAAATTCCTCTGTTCCTCTCTATCCCTACTATTATGGGCAAAAATAGTCTGTAAACATTTCCCAAAGATGAGCATAATGTCAGCAAGGAAAAGGCAAACCCCAAAAGTAGTAAAGAAAGGAGAATTCTCAATAAACTTAATAAGACAGGCTCTTGCTGTTCGTCATTGAGGTCCAAACCACTCTTATGGCCTCAAGTTCTCTCTCTGCTTAATCTCACTTACCACCTTGTGGCCACACAAATCTTCTGTTATTGAACCCTCTGTTGTGTCAGGGGCTTTGCATTTCTGATTCAACTGTTGGAAACCACTACAAAAGTGGCTCTGAGCCAGATTTAATATGAACCAATAGGTTTTCTGTGTTTACTTGTGAGTTGTCTGAAGCTTAGGCACTTTGTCTGAAGGTAAGCCACTGGTCACCCTGACGTCCGTATTGGCCTGTGTAGCTGTGATGCCCCAAAAGACAAGATAAGGCGACAGCTGAGTTTGGCTCCAACCCAGTTAATTACAAGGAGACTGCAGCTGCAGGCTCCACACTATTACAGTAAATATCAAACTAAAGATAAGGTAGTTCTCCTAATTGACATAATTTACTCCTTGGAAAAATTCTCCCAAAGTCCTGGGAGATTCCTACATTTTCTTGAGTATCCCACTTCTTTGTTTGGAAACCAAATAAATACAGGCTACCCAGAGAAGTCTTTGTCTAAACTCAGAGATTATCGAAGCTGTAAGAAAATTAATCCCTCCTGGAGCCCTGAAATCATTTCAATTGTCTCATTTATTTAAGCCTTCTCCATCCACTTGCTTGGGAGATTGTGGGCCTAATCAGCCTAACTAAGGGTTATTTAACCTGATATTCAGCCATCTGGAATTCTCTCTCCTGGCTCTTCATGGGATCAGTGGCTAATTCTTCATGTCTCAGTTTAAAATACCTCCTTCTCAAAATCTTCCCTGACTCTCCCAGCTACCCAAATCCCCCATTATTTCTTTCAGTACAGCATTCTTTTCTTTCTTGCCAATTCAACAACACTCAATTACCGAATTTTTCCCCCTGCTTATTGGCTGTCTCACTCCTTCCACAATGGGAAATCCTTAACACCAGGAGCCCTCCGTGTTGTCACCTTCATATCCTCAACAAAGAAACAGTCCTGGGTCATAATAGATGTATAATAGGCATGAGTTTTGAAATGCTGTAAAACATAAACAAGATACTCCAGAAGGTTCTAATTCTTTCACAGAAATGGGTCATGTCATTCTAAAAGATACTATTCCTTCTAAGTGATCCCGGTCCGTACCCCAACCAGTTGTTTGCGAGGACATTTCCTCTCCTCACTCCAAAACAGTTGCTGTTCAACTGTCTTGAAGTTGGCATAGCTCTGGAAAAACTAGAACAATTTCTGCCACTTGAGCACCTATCACTCCTATAAGACGGTCCACTAGGTGAACAATGTGCAGCACTCAAAACAAAACCATAATGTATCAAATTCATATGGCTATGCCTTATATAAGTCCATTCCATAAGCCTCTCTTGGGAATGCAAACTTAGGAATAACTCAGTGGGAGGGAAACACTCCACACCCAGCATTCACCACACAGCAGGAATAATTTCAAATGCCTTCTATATTTTACTCAGTGAATCCCCACATAAGTCTGTGAGGAAGGTATTAGTGCTCTCATTTTCCAGATGAAAAAACTAAGGACCAGAGGAGTAAAGGTACTTCTTCATGTCAGACAGCGGGTCCATGCTGCAGTATGAGTTAAACTCAGATTATCACATGCCCAAATGCTTTGATCCCAAAGACATGTGCACAAACATGGCCCTTGTGACAACTCTACAGTACTGAAAATCTGCAAAAAAGTCTCTTACTTCCACACACTTTTCTCTGTGGACAAATAACGTCTTGCAATATAGTAAATGAACTTCTGACTCTGACAATTACCCTTCATGTTTCTCATCTATACTCAACTGTCATTAGGGCTCTTTGCCTTCTCCTAGTGAATTAGTCATGCAATGTCTGATGTAGCAGTCACGAAGTATTGAGCCCTTGAAATGAAGTAGCACCCAAATGATATTTGCTGTAAAATTTCATGGGAATTTAATAGATTTTAAATACATAGAGTATGTCATATTTCATTAAAATGTATAGTTATTGCATATTGAAAATTATAACTACTAATTGAATGTTGTTTGCAGCTGCAAGGCATCGTACATTGGAGCTTGGTCCCCAGTGTGCTGATGTCAAGAGGTAATGGGACCTTCAAGAAGTGAAGTATAGTGGGGAGTCTTTATTGTTCCTTCCCCATGATCGGGCATCCTGTCTTCTGATATGATCTCTCCCTTTGCAGATTCTGCTATCATGATGTCACCTGTTGAGCTATTACCTATTCAGGGGCCCTTGGCAATGGCTGGTGCTATGATGCTTAGACATTCACCCTCCAAGACACCGGGCTGAATAAAATTATTTTCTTTATAAAACACTCTGACTCAGGCATCAAACGTGTAAAAGAAAATAGATTCACACTGGAATTAATACCGAGAACTGGGGTTGCAACTGTAAATAGACCTGTAGTAGTAGAACACCTTTGGAATTGGATAGAGTCTAACAAATGGGAGAGTTTGCAAACAGCAAGGTCAGACCACTCATGCAATTGTGAGGAAAATAAAGGGACAACTAAAAGGATATTGTTAAGAAGTAGTAGACTCACTCGTTTAAAGGGAGATATTTTTATTCTCAGCTTCCTATCTGGCCCTTAGAAAAC
The DNA here is from genome assembly GCA_004027595.1 of Dinomys branickii. Lineage (NCBI taxonomy): Eukaryota > Metazoa > Chordata > Mammalia > Rodentia > Dinomyidae > Dinomys > Dinomys branickii. The sequence continues at coordinate 9,154 of PVLD010020177.1, forward strand.
TATGTTCTAGCTCCCAAGCACTAGAATACTGTGAACTAATCTCAAAACATCCAAAGCTGGAGGCTTTGAAGAATGCGCTCAAAAGCAGCAGTATTGATTGAGAACAGAAACCAAATAGAATATATTGAAATTCAAACAAAGCCACCAATGATAACATATCCGATTTTAATGTTCAACACTGGTCTCATAGGAACAATCCTCACTGAACACTAAACAGTGAACTCAGTTGGTCATATGAACCTTAGAAATTTCAAAATGCTGAAATGCCACCAGTGATGGCTCAAACATCTTGCTTTTCTGTGGCCCTGTCTCACTGTCATCACTTTTGATAAATATTTTTTTGGTACTAGGAATTGAACTCAGAACCTTTTGTTTGCCAGGTAGGTGATATGTCACTGAACTACATCCCTGGCCTTCTTTTGCTAAATATTACCCCATAACTTATACTGAACCTGTGTGTCACAGTGAGTTCACATGAAAATCAACAAGCTGAGAGTATTAAATCAGCTGCCCCAGGAAGATATTAGTGATTATTCTCCTTGCACTAAAAGAGATATTAGTGATTATTTTCCTCGCACTAAAAGTCAGTTAACTGCATACTCAGAAATTATATTTTCTCAGAAAAGGGCCTGTACAACCTTGCTGGACCATAATCAGTTTATGCTCACTAAATTATTTGGGAGGCTTTAATCAAAGAACAATGCTTTCACTTTAAATTTTTTCTATTTAGGTCAATGTTTTGGAGGATGAACTGTCAAATGTCAGGGTGTCAGCCAAGGCCAGGAATCCCTGGGTGGATAACATTAGAAAGTTCTAAGATGGAAATTTGTGTGTGTGTGTGTGTGTGTGTGTGTGTGTGTGTGTATGAAGTAGGTGACAATACCTTAACCATTCCATCTTAGCTATCATCAAAAAATCAACCAGTAAAAAATGCTGAGGGGGGTTTGAGGGGAAAGGAACACTTCTCCACTGTTGATGGGAGTGTAGCCTGATGTAACCATTGTAGAAATCATTCCGGAGATTCCTCAAAAAAATAGGGTTAGAGATCTCATTTGATCCAGCCATTCCTCTTCTGGGTATCTTTTCAGAAAAATTAAAAACATCATACCACTGCAATATATTTGCACCCATGTTTATAGTAACAGTTTGTAATATCTAAAACTTGGAAACCACCCAAATGCCCATCAACTGAGAAATGGATAAAGATGGGGGGGCGGTTCATACAATGGAGGACTACTCAGCCATAAAGAAGTATAAACTTGAGACATTTCTAGGCAAATGGATGCACCTTGAGCCCATACTCTTAAGTGAAATAAATCAGACTCGTATGTGTAAATATCACATCACTTCTCTGGTAAGAGATACCAAATGTGTAAATAAGGTCCAAAGTGTACAATAGGTATCATGAAGCAGGAAAAAATTGTTCAAAGGGAAGGGGAACTATTGAGGGGGTAGGGTGAAAGGAAGGAAGGGTAAAGAAAAACATGGAGTCCATATTTTAAGAGAAACAAATTAGACACACATGTTTTAATACAACATTGTTTCTCTGGTGGGAGAAACTCAAAGGGTAAATAAGGAATAAAGTGTATAACAGATACTGGGAAATACAAAATATTCAAATGGGAAAGGAACAAGAGATGGGGAAGGGGGAAAGAGAAAAATGAAAAAGAGAATAGAAGGAAGAAAGTGGAAACAAAGCTTTTGTAAATAAAGAGGGGAAGAGGGGTTGGAAAGAGAAGAGGGTATTGGGGGAGAAAGAAGCAGCATACATCATGCACAGGTACAGCCTTCCTCTAGTGAATGTGATCATTGTGTATATATAAAATGTATGAATAAAATTAGTGAAAAAACAACAAAAACTAAGGTAAGTAAATATGAAGAAAATCTCAATTTCACACCCAAACATGAAGGAAATAGAAAAGAATAAACACTGATCATGGCTAAGTAGAGTGGTACATGTCTCAATTTTCTATATGTCAAAATTTTTTTCGATGCTTGGGAAATTTTCTGCCTTTACATCTGTGAACAGGTTTTTCTACTTCCTTTGTGCTACCTTTTTCATTGATTCCTATCAATCCTTTATTTTTGAGTTTTTTTCTAATTTCAAAGAGAAAAAACAATACAGAATTACAAAACAAGGTGATACAAAACTAACAATGGTTATTACATTGTATATTGTTTGTTATCTTCAAATTAGTTGCTCAGATTACCAGACAGGTATGCAATATTGAGTAAATAATATAAACACTAACTGCTCCTTTCAATGAACTAATAGAAGTGAGTACAATTATGTTAGCTATCTTGTGTGTGTGTGTGTGTGTATATATATATATATATATATATATATATATATATATATATAGTTTCCATTTCTTCTTTTCTCCTTTCACAATATCTATTGTACCTTTTGGATCTTATTTACTCTTTCAGTTTCTTATGCTAGGAAGACAGGTTTGATTTATTTCACTTAGGAGTTTGGTCTCTAGTTGCATCCATTTACTTATAAAAGCCCTGAGTTCATATTTCTTTATAGCTGAGTAGTACTCCATTGTATAAAAATACCACATCTTTTTTATTCATTCCTCGGTTGATCAGCATTAGAGATGTTTCCAAGATTTAGCTTTACTACAAACTGTACTAATATAAACATGAGTGCACATATATCTCTGTGATGTGATGTTTTCAGTTTTTCTGGAAAAATACCAAGAAGGGCAATAGCTGGATCAAATGGGATCTCTAATCTTAGGTTTTGAGGAATCTCCACACTGATTTCCACAGTGGTTATACAAGTCCACACTCCCAGACTTGCTTCAAAGATCATACGTACAGAACTATAAGTCATTGGTACACTGATCTAAAACATCCAAAGAAAAGCCTAGTCAACTATAAAGCAGGAGACATTAGGGTACCAGACTTCAAATTATAAAGTAAGTCCCCAATTTACAAACAAGTTCTGGGAGAACATTCACAAGTTGTATTCATTCTTTCAGTGCAACGAAGTAAGTCTTAGTCACCTTTCACACATGATACTGTAAACAAACTCTTTTTATTTTTTTAGTTACCTTAAAGTGATGATATAGAACAACTGTGAGTAAACTATTTTTACTGTGACAATATTCAGCAGACATGTGAGGTACATCTGCAATTTGTTCACAACTCAAATGTTCCTAATTGGGGGACTTACTCTACTATAAGATGGTAGTAATCAAAACAGCGCGGTTTTACAATGAAAATAGACACATAGACTGAGGGAATAGCATACAGCTTCTATAAGAGAATCCACACATCTACAGCCAGCTGATCTTCAACAAATGGCTAAAATTATGCACTGGGGAAAGGATAGTCTTTTAATAAATGATGCTAGGAAAATTAGATATCCACATGAACAAGAATGAATTAGGTCCTTATCACCAACCAGTTACCAAAACCAACTGAAAATGAATTAAAGCAATTTCTCCAGCTATTCCTTCAAATATTTCATTGTACATATTTAACTAAGACTATTGTAAATTATTCCTGTTGTATTATGACTTCTCCTTTAGCATATAAACCTATAAAGTGATTCAGAAGCAGTAGATTTTTCACAACATAACCATAAATGAAAGAGACATCTCAAGAATACAATCAGCAGTGTGGTGGTGCCTGCCTGTAATCCCAGTTCTTAAGGGGGCTGAGGCAGGAGAATTGCTGCATTCAAGGCCAGCCTGAGCTACACAGTGAGTTTAAGGCCATGCTGAACTACATAGCATGACCTGTTTCAAAAGAATGCAACACAACGCAGCCTTCTCATGACCCAACCACTCTCCAAGAGAGGCAAAAGGAATAGAAACACAGACAGTGTTCTCCACACACCCCCACCCCCAAAATGAGGCAAGAATTAGCACATTCACTTTGACACAACGCCGACCCACATTTCTGTCTGGACATATTCTCAGAGTCCCCAATTGAAGTTGACTGCCTGGATATGAAAACTCAGGAGCATGCAGGTGGTGCTGACAGGCAAAATTCAGGACAAAAACAAGACACGAAACAAGACAAGTAGAAAAGCCATAGCTACTCCAGGAAGGGAAATGATGAGTCAAGATTAACCCAAAACCAAACATGTAGATGAGCCAAAAGTCAAAAGTATTTTCCTTGTTGATCTGAATTTGCAAAGAGCTTGAGGGAATCAGCTGAGAACGTTTCAGCCATATTAATCAATGCAAAAGAACTTTCTGCAGTTCTTGGTTCATCTGCACAGGAAAGAAAATGAATTCCCGAACTAACCAGCATTGACGCAACATTTCCCTAATCCTGCCAGCACATCTTTGATCTCTGAAGGGATAAATCTATCTCCTCTGTGCTCTTTGTAATCCTGGGTATACTCAGAGGGATTTCTCAGAACTCTGAGACAAAAAGTAAATTCTTCAGGAAAGCAAGAGACCACCCACGTTAACTCAGTGAAAGATTTATTCCTTCAGCCACTGCAACATATCTTCGGGTTTTGCCAGCTACCTGTGGTGACTAAAACACTCCCAGAATAGGGAAACTCATATGGTCCACTGAGAAATAATTGAACACTATCATCTGCGACACCAAGATTGCATATTTAAAACTTTATGAAAGATATCTATGCTGTATTTTCTAAAGTGAATTTTAAGTTGATAATACTAGAAGCCAAATTTCCAAAGCAATACTAGCCTCCTAAGAGCTGAGGATGATTACGTACCTTAAAAAGGAGCTGAAACTTATTAAACAGTCACTATGTGCTTCAAGTCTGTGTCCTAAACACTTCACACACATCACTTGATTTCATCACTGCTTGAAAGAGATGGCAACAATATCTTCCTGCTTTGCAAATGAAGAATAGTATTAACTATTATGGTACTAAGGTACTGAGTGAATTAGTCAGGGTTTTGAGGTTTATACATGTGTATAGTGGAGGAAGGAAAAATTCCCTTCTACTTGGTCATGATTCAACCTCAGTTGTCCAGTGAATATTGGTTGCTCATAGCACTTAAGCTGCCCCCTTTCTCTTTACAAATTCCTTTGGCTGAACTAAAAACCACCTAAACTTGGACTTTATCCCTTCTCCTGGAAGGAGGAAATACATGACTAGGTAAAAAGGCAAAAAAAAAAAAAAAAAAAAAACCAACCTCCTCTTGCTTCCTAGTGAGTTCAGCTCTGTAATACATTAGTTGACTTCCCCTTGGGGTTAAGCTGGAGTAAATTTCTCTGAGACCACATTTCACCACCTTCCCTCATTCCCCTACTCTGGAAAGTTCTCAACTGCACACAGGAACCATCTCAGGCCCTACTTTTAAAGACCCCAGCCCCTGAGCGTCACTTAGAACTAATCTGCCCTCAGTGAAATGTACATGAGTGTCTCATAAAAGCTCAAATTCAGCCCAAATTCTGAAGGCCAACCTGTGCAAAGGGGTTCACCTCTTTTTCATGGGCCAAGATTACTGAATAGACAGAACTTGGCCCAAGGCTGAGCTGGAATTCAAGAGCCAGAAGCTCCTGCTTCACAGCCTGCATCTCAGTCACTATGTGTTTCTGCCTCCTTCTAAATGAACAAGACCAGCTCAGCAAGGTGGCACCTGCCTGAACTTCAGCACTCAGGAGCCTGAGGCAGGAGGACTGCCATGATTTCAAGGACAGCCTGGGCTACATAATGAATTCAAAGACAGCCTAAACTACATATCAAGATCCTGTCTCCAAAATACTAAAACAAACAGATTCATGAATAGGGCCAAAAAAAAACCTAACATGAGAGGAAAGAGCTCTGTAAACACAAAGTATCTGTGCCTTTTCCCCCATAAACACTTTATATTCCTACAAACAAGGAGTTTTTCCTACAATTCCACAATGCCATAAAAAATCACAAAGATAATACTGATACATTACTGCCATTGTTTTCAAGCCACATTCATGTTCCCCAGTTGTCACAGTAATGCCTCTGTACTAGAAAGATCCTATCCAAGCATTGTGTTTGGTCATGTCATCTCTGTAATCTCTTGGTTCTAAGACATTTCTCACTCTCTTTTGGTTCCTATAACCTTGACTTGTTTAAAGGCTATAAGTTAGTCACACTCCAGGAGTAGAATATCCTAAATTTAGTTTAGCTGATGTTTTCTCATGGTTTTGTTCAGGGATATCTCTTTGTCAGGAATATAAAACAGGTGTCACTGCATTTCATCTCTGTTGTGTCAGGTATCCCACGGTTCCTTTTTCTCATTCCTGAGGGTGTTATCTCTGAACACTCAATTCATAGGATGTCTGCCAGGTTTCTCCTGTGTAAAATTGCAATTTGCCTTTTGCAGTTAATGTGTATTCTGACAGCAGAACACTGAAACTCTGTAAATATCTTTATCAGGATTTCAAATTATTTATTTATTTGTATACCTGAAGGTATTCATGCTTTATTATTTAATTCAATGGCTATTAAGTCTTAATGTGATTATCTATTATATGGACAAAACAGTCACTTATGAGGTCAATGGTTTCCTCACAGTGTGGGTTCCATGCTTTTTCTATATGTCACCATAATTTTTGGGTGTGTCCTTCCTTTCTGGCACAGAAACATACTTCAGACTCAAATGGAATTTTAAGCCTTGGCCCTAGAATCAGCCATTTCTGTAAGAGCCCTGGTTGCTGTAGTGAAAATTGGTATCTGTAAGACAAGATCTGGGTACTAGGTATGTTCATTGCTGTTACTTGGTCAGAGTTTTCTACTCCTGTTGGAGGACAGTTGGGCATATACACTTTTATGTCAGTATGAGGGAGAAATGAAGACCTGACAAAGTGGCTGGGCAATTGGGCATGACCTGTCAGTCACAGAGACCTATTAATCACAGAGATCCAGAACACATGCAGAGAACAGGTTCCCATCCCTGCACCTGATAATCAGAGAATGCTGTCTTTAATTCTACTGGCATGAGATCAAGCGAAGCCCTGCACTTCTTATGATTCTTCTGCCTGGACCCCCTTAGATCTGACATTGGAGAGAAGGATGTAAAGGACAGTGGTCATTAAGCTCACGGCTGCTGTAAGCCATTCTCCAGTGCACCCTGCACGTGCAGCAGGGCAGCTTCTTTTCCTACATCAAGTGGCACATATGCACTCTGCAGAACACCTCTTTTCACTGAAGTTTTTCTTCTTGAGAATTTCTTTTTGTCCTTCTCTTTCTCCTTCTTTTGACCCAATAAACAAAATTTCACATTCAATTGCCATCCAATTTGGACAGAACAGTAAGAGCCTGGAGAGGACCACTGAATACAATCATACCAAATAACAGATTTGGTGGGCCAGCCAACTTTGACACAGTTTTGTTTCCCTTATAAGGGATAGCGACTTCTACCACATCATTTTAAGATGACTAATTCTAATCTTAGTGCAAGCCTCAAAACGTGTCTTGAGAAACATTCCAGAGGGGTTGTAAACAGTTTAATTGCAGTACTGACTTTGCCCCAGAATGCTTCTCCAAAGACAAACCTTGCCTGAGTTGTTTCACCCATCCCCTGGCCCTAGATAAACATTGTAACCATAAAGGGAGATATATAGAACAGAGTACAGAAAGCATATATCATTGTGGCCGGAGCCTGACCCAGTCATGTGGCGCAAGGAAAACAACTGTGGCCAGGCCTAAAACATTCCAATCCATTACCATGGAAACCAAAAATGTTGGTGCCATTGTTGACCTGTGTTGCTTTATGGTAAGGAACATTTCATGATTGTTTGATCAAGATTGTATGTCTATATGTAATTTCGAAAACATGCACTTTGAAGTTATCATTGTGTGGTGCAGCAACCATTAGTGTTCCCTGTTGCTGTATCTGTAATTCAATTTTGACTGTACTGCTCTTGTGCAGCTTCATGTCTTTGTGTTAATGTTTTCCTTTTGTTGTTGTTGTTGTTGTTGTTGTTTTTCTTTGTTTGTTTGCTTTTTATACTTTAAAAAATTTTTAAAAAGGAAACCAAAAATGTATATAAGGTGGGAAAAAGGGCAGTTAAGGGCCACATTCCTGATGGGCAAATTGGGAAGGGGGAGGCAAAAGGACTGGTCCATATTAGTTTAATTAGTTTTATTAAATCAAATTAATAAAACTCTTTGTTCTAAATGAGTTCTTTGATCTCCTGTGGAATTCAGCCCACTTTTTGCCATAACACTGTCTCTCTCTGAACTCTATGGACTCAGCTGAGAAAGACTGGTTTTCCCTTTTTGTCCTGTCTCTCCCTGGACGGGCTTTTTGTTTGTTGAGAAACAGGAAACTAAAGGACCATAACAAGTAGTGCCAGCTGGGGACACCCCTCATCCTACTAGCAGCCATAAGAGAAGAGTCATTGGGGGACAGAAACTGCATGTCCCTGTCTCTGAGCCACTGGCAGAGGGGGTGGGACATAGGCACAAGATGCCCCTTTTGCTTTGTGCTGCTCTACTTGCTTTTGGCCACTAGTAGAGTGGTTGCTTTGTAAAATAATTCATTGTTTAGAAAACAAGTTATAAAGGTTGGCTTCTTCTCAGTGGCACAGCACCTGTCTGGCAAGCGCAAGGTCCTGAGTTTGATTCCTGGTACAAAAAAAAATTGGCTTCTTAAATTATTTGAATAAGAAAGATTTACACAATGTTAACAAACCTAAAATCCTCTAAGGATTTTACCTGAAAGTTGAGAGATACACTGGGGTATTTTCAAGAAAAATATTACATTTGTTAACCTGCTCTATAATTATTTTATATGTAAAAGTCCACTGAAATGCCATCTTATTATAAATTAGCTATAGATGATCAGGTGCTTCTGATGACATAAAATCATATATCTGCCCTGTACAGTGCATGAATGAGAGATTTCCCAGGTTTCCACAGAGTAATGTATTTGCTTTGATTCTTGAGCATGAGAGAACCAGATCTGATGTACTCATGGAAAGTACATGTAAAGCTATCATAAGGGTGGTTTTACCTCTAAAGAGAATTTGGTTATATTATGCTTACTGCTCTGATCTGGTGGTAAGATATTAAGAATTTACAAGTATTGTAGATTTTCAAAACTAAAGAGAAAAGGATCTGCGGCACCACGTGAGCAGTGCAGCATTTCAGCAGAACTCTTCTCTGGCTTTTCCTGATGATCTGCAGTGCCAGAACTTCCACCAGTGAGAGAGGCTGGCCTGCTCACCACTTGAGCAGCACAGTGTTTCAGCAGAACTCTTCTCCTCCAGTAAGGCTTGTTGCTGGGCTCTGCTCCATGCCATAGAGTTAGGAAGGAGCTCAGACTGGGAGGGCCCATCCCTGTTGGTGGTTGAGACCTGCAGTGTGGAAAGCACCTCAGTCTCTGGGGTCCTCGGGGCTGGGAAGTAAGGCCTGCTCTGCCTTGACCAGCTACCTGAGGATCCTGAAGCAGTGGCCCCTGCCTAACCACCAACAGCTTCAAGGCTGAGGCCCACACGCTTCCCATCCATATACTGGAGACCCTGGTACTGATGCCCAGCACTCCCCCACCATCACAAGTGTGGTCTGAGCCAGCCACCCCAGCAATTGCCTGGGGTCTCTGGTCCCAGTGACCAATGGTCTGCTACCATCTTGGGATTAGTTTGATATCCAGGTAACTAGGGCCCCTAGAGTCCTTTGTGAGCTGCCAGGGTAGTTTGTGAGTTAGCCCAGGGTAGCTCAGCACTTGTCATCTGACATTCAAAATCACAAGACATAGGGGCAAAATGCGGTCTCAGAACACAACTCCACACAGAACAACTACAGAAGACAATGACATAGGAGAACTAGGAAGCCACATGCCTAAACTTTCTGAAATCATTACATCTGAAGTAAAGAAACAATTCCATCAAGCCACAGAAGAGATTAAATCTGAAATAATCTCTCAGGCAAAAAATGAAATGAAAATAATATTGAAAGAAATGCCTCATATATAAGAGAAGAAACAGATAAATGAATATAAGATCAAAGGCAACAAATAAACATTATATGAGCAATTTAGCAATAAATTAAAATGCATGAAACAGACTCAAAGAGATTTCTAGGAAATGAAAATGTCCATGGAAAGTTTGCAAAACTGCTGAGTGAAGCCGAAGATAGAATTTCAGATCTTGAAGAGAGCATGACAGCTAATGATTTTGAAAGGAAGGATCTCTTCAAGTCATCAAGGAACTAGGAGAAATCAATCCAAAAGCTGCAAGATGAAGCAAAGAGAAATAATGTGTGAGTAATAGGAATCAGTGAAATGGCAGGAACCAACACAAATGACATAAAAAGAATATTTGGAGAAATAATAGCAGAAAATTTCCCAAAAATGGTAAAAGATAATGATGTGCAGATAAACGAAGTATATACAACTCCAATGAGTCACAACCCACATAAAAACACATTCAGACATATAATAGTCAAGATCCCAGATACTCAGAAAAAGAACACAATCTTAAAAGCTGCTAGAGAAAAGATATAGATCTCCTATAAAGAAAAGCCCATCAGAATCACAGCAGATTCCTCAACAGAAACCATGAAATCAAGAAGAACTTGGAGTGAGGTACTACAGATTCTGAGACAAAACAGCTTCCAACCCAGATTGATGTATCCTGCAAAACTATCATTCAAATTCAAAGGAGAAATAAAATATTTCCACGACAAAGAACAACTGAAGAACTTCATGAGTACCAAACCAACATTACAAAAGTACTAAAAGATATTCTAGACAGAGAAAAAAGAGACCACACTCACAAGAACAACAATAGAAAGGAACCCTTAAACAGAACAAGCAATTAAACAGCAAAAGTAAGAAAGCAACAGCAAGTAAACAATATGACAAGAATAAGCCAATGTAGCTGCCTGTGTGGAACTCTAGGCAGGTGAGGCGTGTGCACACTCGGACCTACATGTCAGGGTAGGGAGGAGCTTGGCCCACAGAGCAGCACCTAGGCAGTCCCTCTGCCTGTGTGGAACTCTGGGCAGGTAAGGTGTGTGCACACTCTGACCTGGCTCTTTGGGCAGGGAGGAGCTCGGCCCACAAATCAGCATCTAAGCATGCTTCTAAGCGCAACTCTTGGCAGAAAGCTTAAGGGATATTTTCTCGAAGAGAGGGAGCCACTGAAGCAGCCTTTGCAATGGACCTTCGCCTGGGTGAAGTGGAAGAAGGGTGTTTCCACCGAATCCCAGGTGTGCGACTCGGACCTTACTCCAGTGGCAGAGGCCCACTGACGCTCACATCTCACCAGCGCTGCAATTCATGGTCCGTGCGAGCTGGGTGACTCGGACCTTACTCCAGCGATGGAGGCTGACCCGCGAGGACACAGAAGTTGTGACACCCTTCTCCTCTGATCCAGATACAAAGGCAGGCTCCAGCAGACACCTGGGTGGCACGGCATTTACTGCCTGAGCCCCGACTGTGCAACTGGGACCTTTAACCAGAGACAAAGGCAGACTCACACAGATATTGGGGTGGCACTGCACTTCCTGCCTGTGCATGGGCTGTGCGACTGGGACCTTTAACCACAGACAAAGACAGACTTGTTCAGACACCTGGGCAGCGGGCATTTCACTGCCTGCCTCCCGGCTCTGTGACTAGGGCCTTTCTTCAGTGACCTGAGACACCTCATGACGAGGGCAACCGTTCTCCTCTGGTAAGCTCCACACCTTAAAGTTAGGAAGGAAATCCAACTGGAAGGGCCTATCCCTGCAGGTGGTTGACACCTGCAGAGTGGAATCAGCCTCAGGATCTGGGGTCCTCGGGGTCGGAAGGAGAGCCCAGGAGAGCCCTGCTATTCCCTGACCACCTACCTGACGAACCCAAAACAGAAGCCGCTGCCTAACCACCATAGGCTTCAAGGCTGAGACCCATACTCCTCTTGTCCACACACTGAACACTCAGGTCCTGAAGCCCAGCACTCTCCCACTATAGCGGCTCTAGTCTGAGCTAGGCACCCAAGCATTTGTGTGTGGTGACTGGGCCCAGTGGTCCACAGTCTGCTACCACCCTGGGTTTAGTTTAACATCCAGGTAAACTAGGGTCCCTAGACTCCTTAATGAGCTGCCTGGGTAGTCAGTAGCTCAGCACCAGTCATCTGACATTCACAATGACAAAACGAAGGAGTAAAATGCAGTCTCAGAACACAACTCCACCCAGAACAAGTACAGGACACAATGACATAGGAGAACTAGGAAACCACATACCTGAAGTTTCTGAAATGATCATATCTGAAGTAAAGAAACAACTCCATCAAGCCATAGAAGAGATAAATCTGAAATAATCTCTCAGGCAAAAAATGAAATGTAAATAATAATGGAAGAAATGCTTCACACATACAGAGAAGAAGCAGATAAGAGACTAGAAGCTCAAAGGCAACAAATGGAAATGTTAAATGAGCAATTCAGGAATGAATTAGAACACATGAAACAGTCTCAGAAAGATCTCCAGGAAATAAAAACTGCCCTTGAAAGCTTGAAAAACCTCTTGAAAGAATCTAACGATAGAATTTCAGATCTGGAAGATAGCCTGACAGCTAATGACCGTGAAAGGAAGGATCTCTTAAAGTCAACAAGGAACCAGGAGAAAACAATCCAACAGCTGCAAGGTGAAACAAAGAGAAATAATGTGCGAGTAATAGGAATCAGGGAAACAGCAGGAGGCAACACAAATGACATAAAAAGAATATTTGGAGAAATAATAGCAGAAAAATTCCCAAAAATGGTAAAAGAAACTGATGTGCATGTAAATGAAGCATATAGAACTCCAATGATCCACAACTCAAGTAAAACCACCCCCAGGCATATAATAGTCAAGATCCCAGATATGCAGCAAAAGAACACAATCTTAAAAGCTGCTGGAGAAAAGAAACAGATCACTTATGGAGGAAAGCGCATCTGAATCACAGAAGATTCTCAAGAGAAACCATGAAATAAAGAAGAGCTTGGAGTGAGATATTACAGATTCTCAGAAAAACAGCTTCCAACCCAGACTCACGTATCCTCCAAAACTATCCTTCAAATCCAATGGACAAATACAATATTTCCACGAAAAAGACCAACTGACGAAATTCATGAGTACCAAACCAACATTACAAAAAGTAATGAAAGATATTCTAGACAAAGAAAAAAGTGACCACAATCCCAAGAACAACAATAGAAAGAAACCCTTAAGCAGAACAAGAAATTGAACAGCAAAAGTAGGAAAGCAACATCAAGTAAACAGCATGATAAGAATAAGTCAACATATAACAGTTATAATCATCAATGTAAATGGCCTCAATTCACCAGTCAAAAGAAATGGACTGGAAGAGTGGATTAAGAGACAGAATCCCACAATATGCTGTATACAGGAAACACACTTTACTCAAAAGGAAATCTAAACACTGAAAGTCAAAAATTGCAAAACAAGCCTCCATCCAACAGGATCCCAGAAAAAAGGAGGGGTAGCTGTTATGTTTGCAGACAATGTAAACTTCAAACTGATAACAATCAAAAGAGACAAAGAACACCAAGATATACTAGTTAGGGGAAAATGGCAAGAGGAAAAGATAACAACCCTAAAAATGTATGCACCAAATATTGGAGCACCAAACTATGTAAGGCAAATCTTAACGGATGTAAAAAAACAAACAAACAATAACACTATTGTAATAGGGGAACTAAATACCCTTGGAGGCAAAGAGACAGGTCAACTGGAGAAAAGATATACCAGACCTGAACCAAATGTATGAACAAATGACCTTAGTAGATGTTTGCAGAGTATTCCAACGCAAAACACCAGAACACACATTTTTCTCAGCTGCACATGGGACTTTCTCTAAAATAGCCCACATTCTAGCCCATAGAGCATACCACTTAATGCAAAAGGATTGAAATTATCCCATGCATATTATCTGACCACAGTGCAATGAAATTGGAAATTAATGACAAAGGGAATTCCAAAACCTTTAAAAATACTTGGAAATTAGATGATAACCTCCTGAATAACCAATGGGTCACAGAGAAAATTAGAGAAGAGATTGGAAAATACTTACAAACAAATGAAAATACAAATACAACTTATAGGAATCTGTGGGATGCAATGAAAGCAGTCCACAGAGGGAAATTTATAGCAATGAACTCACACATAAAGAAAACAGAAAGAGAAAAAATACATAACCTAATGATGCACCTCAATCTTTTAGAAAAAGAAGAACAAGTCAAGCCCAAAGCCCAAAGGAGGGAGGAGATTATGAAGTTTAGGGCAGAAATTAATGCAATTGAGATGAAGAAAACTCTACAAAAAATAAGTGAATTAAAGAGTTGGTTTTTTGAAAGAGTAAATAAAATTGATAAACCTTTAGCCAATCTACTCAAAAAAAGAAAGGAAAGAACTCAAATTCATGCAATAAGGAATGAAAAGGATGAAATCACTACAGATCCTACAGAAATTGAAAAGACCATTAATACCTATTTTGAGATTCTTTACTCCAATAGGGTAGAAAACCCAGGAGAAATCGACAGATTCCTAGAAATGTACAAACTACCAAAGTTGAACCAGGAAGATATAAAAACTCTGAACAACCCAATATCAATGAATGAGATTCAAATATCCTTAAACACTTACCGACAAAGAAAAGCCCAGGCCCTGATGGATCCACAACAGAATTTTATAAAACATTCAGCCAATCCCCTAATGAACATAGATGCAAAGATACTCAGTAAAATACTAGCAAATACAATGCAGAGAATCATAAGTAAAATTATGAACCATGACCAGGTTCGATTTATTCCAGGAATGCAGGGATGGGTCAATATTCGCAAATCAACTAATGTAATACACCATATGAATAGAGTCAAAGACAAAAATCACATGATTATCTCACTAGATGCGGAAAAAGCTTTCAATAAAGTCGAACATGAATTCATGTTAAAAACCCTAGAAAAACTAGGAATAGATGGCCTCTACCTCAATTTAATCAAAGCCATCTATGACAAACCAACAGCCAACATCATACTAAATGGACAAAAACTGAAAGCTTTCACTTTAAAGACAGGAACAAGACAGATATATACTCTGTAACCACTACTACTCAACATAGTTCTAGAAGCATTAGCCAGAGCAATTAGACAAGAGAGAGAAATAAAAGGAATACAGATAGGAAAGGAAGAAGTAAAACTCTATTTGCAGATGACATGATACTTTACATGGAAGACCCCAAAAACTCTACAAGAAGACTCCTTCAATTAACTGACTAATTCAGCAGAGTAGCCAGATACAAAGTCAACACCCAGAAATCAATAGCATTCCTATACACGAACAAAAAACAGACTGAGATAGAAATTAGGGAAACCATACCTTTTACAGTAGCATCCAAGAAACTGAACTATTTAGGAATCAATCTAACGAAAGAGGTAAAAGATCTATTCAGTGAAAACTGAAGTACTCTGAAAAAAGAGATCGAAGAGGATTTCAATAAATGGAAAAACATTCCCTGCTCATGGTTAGGAAGAACCAACATTGTGAAAATGGCCATACTACCAAAACTGTTGTACAGATTCAATGCAATTCCCATTAAACTACCATTAGCATACCTCACAAATCTAGAGAAAACATTGCTCAAATTCATCTGGAACCAGGAGAGACCCAGAATAGCAAAAGCAATCCTGGGCAACAAGGACAAGTCAGGTGGAATCACAGTACAAAGAATTAAATAGCATGAACCTGTCCAAATTCAAAGATCCCATCCAAAAACGGGCATCTCAGATGAATACACACTTCTCAGATAAAGAAATACAAATGGCAAATAAATATATGAGAAAAGATTGTGTAACTATCCTGCTGCTCTAAGCATTCATGTGCTTTTTTAGGCAAACTATAGTAATTAAAATTTATGGATGTTTCTGTAAAAGCCTTACTTTAAGAATATCCTGTAATAGCTGCTATTTTATTCGTTACTAGTTAAAGATAGTCAAACCATTTCATAACGAGAAGCTTGGACTTCTATCACTTTATTGAAGGGAACAGTTAATGATTAATTATTTGATCAATCTTACGTGTCTACATTTGTTTTCCTGAGTATGCACTTTGAAGTTATCAGTGTGTGATACAACAACTATTGTTAACTCCCTGTCACCTTGTCTGTAGTTGTCTTGCTACCTTGTACATGGCTGTCTGTTTGTTAACATGTTTTTGTGCTTTTACTTTTAAAATAAAAAAAGAGAATCTTGAAACACTTTGCGATTTATAGTCTTGAGAATATCAAGGCTGATCGTGATTTATTGAGCACTTGCTAGGCATGACGATTCATGCTTTGAGTACACATAACCATTTGTAACCAGTCTCTATTTTGCTTTCTTGTTCACAAGTACGTGTGTGTGTGTGTGTGTGTGTGTGTGTGTGTGTGTGTGTGTGTTGAGATAGGGTCTGCTATGTAGTTCAGGCTGGCCTTGAACTCACTTTGTAACCCAGGCTGGCCTCAGACTCACAGCGAAACTCCTGCCTCAGCCTCTGAAGTGCTAGGATTATAGGTGTGCACCACCATGCCCAGCCCATAAGTACTTTGGATTTTGAGGAAATTGATAAGTCCCCAAACCAGAAATGTTCCTGAACTATGTTAGTAACATTTGCTCTACTAGCAAATGTTATTTTGCTGTATAGGTTAGTAGACATCTTTTTAACTGATTTTTTAAAATTTAATTTGTTCCTCACAGGATTTTATTTAGGAGATCAGCCAGTATCTTGTATTCATGTAGGTTCAGCTGAGGCATAATTAGCCTTGGTTTCTAATCTTTCCCAGCTTCATTTTATCTCTTAACTCTCTAGCTCTCAAAGTCCATTTCTATCTTACCATAGCTACTGTCACACTCTAGTTATATCTATGCCAGCAAATTTTCATTGCTATGAATCCCACAGAGCCTTCCAAATTTTTAATCTTATATAATAAATGTAGTCTGTTTAATGCTTATCTTGTTCTAAAACAGAGACATGATGACCAGCAGGGGTATGAACACAGGAGATTGTGAGAAAGGAGGGAGAGTCTGGAAAATAGGATCTCAAGACACCCAGGCTGTTTCAGGTTTGGGGATTTCAGGGAGAAGCATCAGAAGGCCTATTAAAATAGGATAACAATATTTTGAGAATTTGCTTCAGATTCCTTTGGCCACTGTATTTGTTGATTTCTTGCAATTTAAAAGTATGAAGAAGGGATCTTGTAAAGTTGGTATTTTAACTTTGTAAGTTTTGGAAATGGACATGGAGGGCGGTTTGGAAAACTGCTGACTGAATCATGTGACCTCTCTGCTTTCTGACCCTTTAGATAAGAGCCAAAGGAACACACAGGACTCAAGATAATAGGATGTGTGTGTGTGTGTGTGTGTGTGTGTGTGTGTGCGCGCGCGCATGTGTGTGTGTGTGTATTAGAAAGAGAGATCCTGGGAATCAAACTCAGGACCTCATGCTTGCCAGGCAGGTGCTGTGCCACTGAGCTATATCCCCAGCCTGGGACTCAGGATAGAATCCCCCTTATTTCAAAATTCAGGTAATTAATTGAGATTCCCACCTCTACTGCCTTAAATAAAGCACCAAAGCATTGACAGGATGAGTGTAGGGTATAGTTTCCCAGGCAGCCAGGGGAACCCCTGGGGCTCCACGCTTCTCCCTAAGGCATTACTGGACCATGGTATAGTGGACTGACAAATGGTGGTCAATTTATAACCCCCAGATGAACTGAGTAAGCATGGTGCTGGGTTTGGGAGGCCTGCCAGGAGACTGTTGCCAGCAGCATAAGAGGCAGAACTGGAGAAGAAGAAAATAGGCTTTTGGGAACTAAAGAGGCTGTTGAGAGCAGAAAAAGGCTATTGAGAGCTGGTGGAAGCTGTAAGGAGCTGTTGGTTGTTTTCAAGGAGCACGTCATGCTGGCTTTCCTGATGAACTTGGCTGTTTCTATCCTCCAAGGAGCTCAGGGCCTTGTTGGCACTGAGAGTAGCTTCAGTTCACTTTGGGGGAGCTCCGGTCCTCACATTGAGTATCACTTCCTGGCTCTGGCTGGGAAGACAGTGCCCTGCCAGTCTCCAGAAGAAGCTTGTTGTGTTGGCTTTCCTGACAGGAACTCAGCCATCTTGATCATCTGAAGAGCTCAGGACCTCCCTGTTACTGAGGATGGCTGTGGTACCTTTTGGAGGAGCTCTGGTTCTTCTGAGCATTGCTTTCTGGCTCCAGTGCAGATCCTTCAGCCTGCTAGCACAGCTCCTTCATCCTGCTGACACAGACTTCCTAGATCCCATCACTGATCTTTGGGCTTTTCCATCACCGATCCGTGAAACAGGCCTGCATGAGATATTGTTTTGGGCTCTGGGCCTCCAGTTGGACTCGTGGGAGGCATTGTTATGAGCCCTAGGTATTCAGCTGGACTTATGTAGGACATGGATCCAGGACCTCAGCTGGATTCCTGGTCTATGTGTGGACAGATTTCCTGCACTCTCTTAGGTATATCATTCTTTGGGTGACTATTATAAATAATCATACGAAATATGTGTCCCGTATTATATTGTTCCCCTTGCAAAATAAGCCCCAAACCAACACACATGGTATGGAGAGTCCTAAGGCTAAGAGAGGTCTCAGGTGACCACTAATGCACCAGCACTGCCAGAGCTTCAAGCAGAGCCGTCTGCCTCATAAGCACTTGAACACCACAAGCCACACTTTGTGAACTGTTAGGCCTGTGTCCTTCTGTAGGGGACATCCTGTGACATACCCCAGAACTAGTTTTCTCTCATGACAGGCATCAAGACATGCCATGGGAAATATCCCCAAAACCACTCCACAGATCTCAGTGACTTTGCCATTAGGTTGTATCCTTCAGCAGTGAGAATGATTTGACCCAGGCAATCTAAAAAAAGAACAACTTACCTACAATTACAATATGGCTTGCGTCCATTATAAATTAAGGGATGGCAAGAGATGGGTAAATGATGAGAGTTTAAATTACCAAACTTTTGCAGTTAGATCATTTCTGCAAAAAGCATAGAAAGTAAAGTCTATTGTGTTCAGGCTTTTATCATCTCTGGAAAAGTCCAGAAATGCTGGTGATTCGTAGCCCCTCAGGAAGAAAAGGATGATAGCATTGATTATCTTGTCTTCAGATCCCCGCCTGTTTCTCAGAGGGATAGGGGTCTCTCCCTGAAGCTTTATGAGCATGCCTATCCTGGGGGAGTCCTCAGCGTGCTCATTATAATCAGGCAGTAAATACTCCAGAACTCCACCAGAGGCTAGCAACCCCATCTTTTCAAATGATCCTGATAAGCTTGCCCATCATCCAGTTGCTAGAAATGGCCTTTCCTGTGTTCAACAAGTGAGATCTAGAGAAAGATAAAAAGATCTGAGGGGAAAAAAAGACAGATCAGAATTATGGCTGTTGCCATTGGCATGCCTTAAATACACCCAAATCATCTAAGACAAAACCAAAGTACAGCTGAGGAAAGTGCTCCCGCTTTACATGAGAGAAGACTGGATGCTTGGCATGAAACTGCCACATGCAGGCCCTGCTCTATTTGTCAGGTGACCAGTGTGCCTAATGTATGGCACTGAAGGGTTGAAAGTCCCTGCCCCCAGAGAGGGGCTTCAGCCAGCCGAATCGTTCACCTCTCACTCTAAAAAAGAGGAGGACTAAGGACAGGGCAACCCACAATACCCTGTCCGTGGACATCTCTGTGTTCTGGAAAAAAGAAAAATAGGTGAACTTGACCTCATAGGTAAACAAATTCAATTACTCTGTTTTTACTTCCTGCTCTGAAAAAGCCTTCCCTAGATCTACAGCCATGATTGGTATTGAGGGGAACCCTAGTCAGAGTTTCTTTACTCCTGCTCTAAGATGTCAATTCGAAGTTTTGGTGGTATACACCATGCAACAGTCTGGAAGGGACTGGGTAACAATAAATTCTAAAGGTAGTCTACCCAAGCAGTTTGATGTCATTTATCTCAAAGGATACACAAGGGACATATTTTAAAGTCTCTGTGAACAATCAAAAGGCTGGTAGGGATGCAAGCAGGGCAGCCTTGCAGCCCCTTAAGACTCTAGACTCAAGACTCAAGACTTATTCCCAGTTCCTGAGGAACCATTCTGGTCCATCCTCAAGGGACGCAGAGATAAGCTATAAAACCCTACATGGGAAATTGTCACTCAAATTTTCATAGGACTAAGATTGTAACCACTGAAATACATTAGGTTCCTCTTCTAAAAACAAGACTGAAGTTCTGCTGAGTGTCTAGCTAAGCCACCATAAATAGACACTGGTAGACTATCTCATATCCCTCTTTGCTTCTGCAGGCTCCTGACAGGTTCACCAAGCTCTCTTCTGGTAAATAGGCAGCTCAGCAGTTCTCTATACATAGATACTAATGCCTTTCTCGTTGTCTTCTGACAGGTTTTCCTCAGCACATCCGTCATCCTAAATTAGAGTACATAATCCCCAGGATTTAGGGTTTACAATCTATGTCAGCAGGAAGTAGCCATATGAAGACAGAGACCTCCACTCCCTCAGCATCCCATAGAAATTTAGGAGGAATTCTATCTCTCCAGGGGAGATGAGACAGGAGATTAGGGCACAGCAAAGTGCCTGGGCAACTGGGTTTGATCTGTCAATCACAGACACCAATTAATCACAGAGCTTGAGGACACATGCACAGAACAAATTCCAAGCCGTGTACCTGCTACCAATATTCTGGCATGAGACCAAGTGGGTTCTTGACGGGACTCCTTAGATCTCCAGTCCCATCAGAACAGGGGATATAAAAGATGGTAGTCATTAAGCTCATAACTAATGTGAGCCTTTTCACCAGCCCAAACTGCACTCATCAGGACAAACTTCTTCTCCTGTGTTAAGTGGCACACACTCACACAGTAGAACACTTATTTTCACAGCACATTTTCTTTTTGAGTGCTTATTTATTTTATTTTATATCTTTTTGAGCATTTTTACTGCACTTTTTTCTTCTTTCCTTCTTTTTTTCCCCTTAATAAATATTAAACTTTCATACTCATCAACTGTCACATTCAGTTCTTTCAGTAGTACAATTAAAGCCTGGAAAGGACCACTTATCACTATAATACCTGGTAACAAGTGTACACACACACACACACACACACACACACACACACGTATGCATACACATAATTTACATCTATTCTACATGTAAGTAGAAAAATATTAATTTACACTGAAACATCCCATTCCAGCCTGACTTTACTGAGTTCATTCCAGTTTTCTCTCTTCTAGAGAGATCCTGAAAACCAGGCTTCCATTATTGGCACACTTACTTATGTGATCAATTCATTTTCACAAAGCCACTCCATCCATCCGTTCTCAATTGTAGGTGTCCCCCTTACCACAGCCGGGTTCCCCATAGCCAATTTAGGCAATGGCCCTTTCCCACCTTGCTTGGGCTCCCCCATCCACGCTAGGTTGCCCTTGTACATGGATGCCTTCCCATCCCCATTGGTCTGACTTTGACCCACCATGACTCTCTCCTCCAACGCAATGTGTGGCCACCTTGCTGTGTCTTACCTACTGACTTTAGGACTGAGCTACTCAGAAAGCACAGGGAAGGAGTAAAAAAGGAAAAGGAAGAAATCTCTGTGACTGTTCGTGACAAAGGAACTTCACAAATTCTTTTAGTTTTGCTCCCAAATCAGATGATCAATAAATCAGTTTGTAGTTGTTATTTTTGTTGTTAACTTTGATTGTATTAAGGGATCAGGGAGTTGAAAATGGAATACAAAGAGGCATAATAAAACATGTTTCTAGGGCTGAAGATGTAGCTTGATAGTAAAGTGCTTATCTAGCATGTGCCTAGGTTCCATTTGCAGCAAAGGAAGGAAGGGAGGGAGGGAGGGAGGATGTGTTTCCTGCTTTCCAGAAACATCTGGGAAGATTGTGCTAAATCAAAATTACTAATAAAGTAATGAATGCCTTATCTGAGTTTCACAAAAACATATGCTTTAAAATGGTAGAATTCAGTCATGGATGTACTTTTGAAAAAATGGTAAAAATCAGAGGAATAAGGCTCACCTGTCTTAATATACAAATAGGATCAGAGAAAGGGCCCACAGGACCAGTGACTTTGATGACCAAAAGT
This sequence comes from Dinomys branickii, assembly GCA_004027595.1. Lineage (NCBI taxonomy): Eukaryota > Metazoa > Chordata > Mammalia > Rodentia > Dinomyidae > Dinomys > Dinomys branickii. The sequence continues at coordinate 31,215 of PVLD010020177.1, forward strand.
AACTTCCCTCTTAATGTGCATAGCAAGAGAAATATTTATTTACATTTTAAAATATTATATAATATTACAAATTTTACTACTATAGTCAGAGCTATAACTATCATTCTCATTAAAAACTGTTGATAAAATTAGTGAGAAATGTTTCCTCTGATCTGAGCTCAAATGGAATTGATGGTGCCACCTAGCGATGGACAGAGACAGTCTTGTGAGAATCAGACCATGTGAACCTACAAATCTGATACTCAGTCACAACAGACAGACTCTATACAGACACAGAGCAAGCTCAAAGAGTGTACTAATAACTCTTCAAGGACAGATTATTAAGCCCCTCTTCATCTGGGTTTTATTCAAAAGTAAGTTAAAGTCTTCTGAAAGAACACAGCGGAAGTCCGTAGGGAAGATCAGGCTCCTCGTATGGTCTCGTCCCTTGCCACAACCTTCAGAATGATGGGTCTTTCCGGCTGAAGAATACCTTCTGTGCCTAATATCAGAGGGATCTGCAAACATCAGACAAGGATATTTAGAAACAATAAGTGAAACACCAGCAATCACTGAAGCAAAATAGAAAAGATATATTAAGGAGAACAATGTTTAGAAAACACAAAGAAATCACTTTTTAAATCACTTGTCTTGGATTTCTTACAGTGTCTAAGCAATGGTCAAGATCTGATAGTGAAAACGTTCCTCTAAAGGTTCATTCAATAAAATACTGAGTACCTATTTGGTAAAGGGCTGAGACAAAATCATGTTAGCTCGTATCCATTATTAACTTAAAATCTGAAGGATAAGTTTTTAAAATTCTAATCAGATTTTTAGGCATAGTGGCAAACTGTCTTGATAGGCTGTATAAAATTAATTTTATGTTTGTTAAAACTTGCAAGGTAACCATAAATAGGTATTTGTTCTAAATATTAATTTGTACTACTACAAATTTGTATCTACTGTTTAACTCAGCTTCTAAGGTTTAATAATAAGAAGTCTATAGGAAACGTTATGCTTTTGATTCCTTACATCTCCTCTTGATTCACCAAAATAACACAAATGGAAAAGTCTGAGTCCTTTAGCCCTTGGACTAATTCTTAAGCTACCTTCTCCGTTCTCTTCAGGGACAAGGGCAGAGCCTCAGAGTAAATTTATGATCTCAATAGAGCAAAGGGCAAGTTTACTAAATTGTCATGGAGACTGAGAAGTGCCAGCCTGTAGATGATGAGGAGCTTGTCAGGGAGGATCTGCCCCATCCCAGGTGTACCAGAGGCCTGCTTTCTCCCAAGACTGTGCCTGTCTGTAGACCCTTGCAGAACACCTACACACCTTCCGTAAAGCCAAATAATGGGAGAATAACCACCACTACTCTCCTCCTCTCCCAGGAGTAAGTCTGCTAGTGGAGAGGATTGGCATATGACATGCAGTCCAACCTTCAGATCAGCCTTATCAAGACATTCTATTATTCAATGATCACTGTTCTTTAAGTTTTTCAGGAGCTATATTTCAAATCTTCGTGTACATGCACCACTTTATGATTTTAATCTCATATGTATTTTCCCTGGAAAAAGACAGATATATGTACACAAACATGCACACATGCAAACGACATTTGTTAATTTTCTTAATTAAAATAGGTTAAAACCTGTATTAAGACCTCCAAAACAACAAATCATTTCTTTTTTTTTAATTTTAAAAGTAAATGCACAGAGACCAGATGGGAAGATGGCGACCAGGTGAGCAGCAAGGGAGCGATCCTCCTTAATGAACACCACCAGCTCGAGACAGACTTGGCGAGCGTGAATGCTGGGACCTCAGCTGGGAAGTTCAAACTGGGCGTATTTCTCTGAGATGCCGGGGGAGATGTGGTAGGGAGGACCAGGCTGCCGGGGCGAGACGTGGGAAAGCCCCAGACGCTGGGAGCCAGGGACGATCTGCGCAGGGAGGAAGCTTGACTCGGTCCAAGCGACGTGGGAGTGCAGCCGGCTTGGGCCCTCCCGCCTCCCGAACCGGTGCAGCCCCCCGGCGACTCCCGACAGAGATCGGCTTGTTAGCGGCGGAGATGCCCGGCAATCCCACGTTTCACACGTGTCGGGCGGGCCGCGCAGAGGGTCCCAAACGCCGGGAGCGAGGAGGAAGATTTGCTGGGTGCTAACGCCCTGAGAACACGGACAGCTTGGTCCCTCCAGCCTCCTGAGCCGGCGCAGCTCTCCGGCGACTCCCGACAGAGATCGGCTTGTTAGCGGCAGAGACGCCCGGCAATCCCACGTTTCACGCGTGTCGGGCGGGACGCGCGGAGGGCCCCAAACACCGGGAGCAGGGAGGAAGATTTGCTGGGTCCTAACGCCCTGAGAACACGGACAGCTCGGCCCCTCCGGCCTCCCGAGCCGGCGCAGCTCTCCGGCGACTCCCGACAGAGATCGGCTCTCTGGCGGCGGCAACGCCCAGAGGTCCCACGATTTGCGCGCATCAGGCGGGCCGCACAGAAAGCCCCAAAGGATAGACTGGCACCTTGGAACCTTCATGCCTGCAGGGACTCCAAAAACTGGTGAGATATCGGCGCTCGTGACCAGATCACCGAGTGGGGGAGGAGATCCATCCCTATACCTGCAGGGAACCCTGGGAGGGCGGGGGAGCGGTCTTACACACTTCACCCAGGTCACTAGGTAGGGACTATCTAACCAATATCTGTATAGCCTTTTAAGCGGAACTCTCAGCAGAAAGCTTAAGGGACATTCTCCCAAAGAGAAGGAATCATTGGAGCAGCCTTTGCAGCTGACCTCTGCCTGCTGAACTGCCGTTGGAATTTATAGCTCCACATTTTGAATCTGATACCCAAAAATGGGAAAACAGAGGAGCAAAACGCAGTCTCAAAACTCAACCCCACCCAGAACAAGTTTTGAAGAGGAAGAAATAAGGGAACCAGGAAGCCTCATAACTTCAAGATATGAAACGATTGCATCCGAAATTAAACAACTCCAACAGGCCATGAAAGAGCTTAAAGAAGAAATAACCCACATACCCACAATGATTTCTCAGATAAAAAACGAGATGAAAACAATGATGGAAGAAATGTACCATCTACACAGACGAGAAATAGACAAAATTCTAGAAGAAAATAGGAAACTAATAGAATCCTTACAAGAGCAATTCAGGAATGAATTACCAATAATGAAACAGGTCGAAAGAGAATTCCAGGATTTGAAAACTAACGCTGAAAGCATGAAAAACCGTTTAAATGAAACCGAAGATAGAATTTCAGAACTTGAAGACAGCATGGCAGCATATGAGCGTGAAAGGAAGAATCTCGTGATATCATCAAAGACACAAGAAAAGTCAAT